>JXCR01022746.1:150655-167904 GCA_002079205.1 Phalaenopsis hybrid cultivar
ATATATATATATATATATATATATATATATATAAATTAAATGTCGTTCCGAAGCGGGCGACGACTCTTCCAACAGGCAACTCCTCAACTTTTAGTGCCCACAGGAACAAGATAAAACTTATTTGTTTAGTTGCTCACTTAATTTATGTATTTTTATGCTTATTTTAGTTATTCATTTAATTTTTCATTCATTTAAAATCTCATTTATTTTTGTAAGTTCAACAAGTAGCTCATTTTTAAACTCGATAAAGCTTGTTTGATTAGAAAATAAATAGTTGAATCGTGCTATTCATTTTTTTTATTTGATAAGTCTTATTTAGTTATAAAATAAATAACACGGTAGTATTAGTTTGGATTTACTGGATAAAGGTTATTTGAATAGAAATTAAGCATAATGATAATTTACTCATTAATCTGTTGATAGTGACTCAATTATCATAATATGAGCTAACAAGAACTAAACTCAAAATAAACTAAGTTTGATCATAAATACAAAGCTCTATTCTAGCTTGAGCTCGAATTTCTTAAACAAGTTCAAGCTTGAACACAACCTCAAAAGCTGGATTTGAGCTCGTGCTCGACTCAAGCTCAAATTTTATAAACAAGCTCAAGTTTGAACATAACCCTGCTTGACTCGCATCATTTCATTTGTAGTTTTATATATGATTGATGATTGTTAATAATTATAATAATAATTGCTACTCGGTTTTCTTTAATATAATAGAGATGAGAACAAAATAATTGGCGTTATTATTGAATGTACTTTGATCGATTGGCTGAGTTTGAAGATTAACCACCTAAAGAGAGAATGGACAGGAGGAGGAACATATTATTTTAAAAGACACTGAATGTTAGGGTTTGTTTGGCGCAGCTTATTTGCTATGGTGTGTTTTGAAACTACAAGCAGAGGCATTTGGTTTTGGCGGCACGACAGCTTATCCTGATAATTCGTAAAAAAAATAATAATAAATGTGGCCCTTTAGCCTCTCTCTTCAAACTACAAGTACAAGTGAGGTTAATTTGATATATTAGTGGGTGGAGAAGAATAATAAGAGGCATTTAATTGAGTATTTCACAAATCTATTAGGAAAGAGGCACAAGTTATGGATCCATGTGCTAACTTCTGACAATGTGATGAGTATTAACTTTTTACCTTTGAATCAAGATGTTAGGATTGTCGACAAATTAGCATATATTTTTAATTAAATAAAAAAAAAATCCTTGGATAACATGTGAGGTATGATTGTTTGTAAAGGCCTTGATGATATATGACTTAGACCTCTCATACAATCTAACATAGATCTTAAAAGCACAAGTGAGCTTAATTAACAAGTACTTTCTTATATTATTTAAAATGTTAGGGTTATTTTAGGATAAAAAATTTTCTCATTCAAATCTCTTTTATAGTGGAGGGTTTGTAAGAATAAAATTCTTTGATCTTTTGTAACTTAAACAATCAAAAACATTTTTAAAAGGTTTAAGAATTACTTGTGGTCTAACATGTGCTTTGTGTCTTATTTGAATTTCAAGTTTATGCAATATGACACATCTGCATAACTATAAAATGAATTGGAAGTTACACTTGATGCATGTTAAAGAATTTATGGTGATAGAGTAATGAATTATCGCCTCAGTGTTGTACTAGAATCCAATACACACTTAGAGAATAAAAATGATAGGTAAAGGCACCATAAGCTTTTTATGTTGAAACCCCTAAAAAAAACATTGGACCTAGCCTATTAAGAAATAAACTACTATAGCTTGATGAGTATATATGTACAATCTCTTATGCCACAGACGGGAAATGGTCACACAATTACAATGCTTGTATGTCAAAAGACCTATTGCACAGTGTTCGAAAATGATTGTAGTTGTTAGAATTTTGGTACACCCACTTCAAAGTGTGTGGTTGAGCGGTGTTCATGAGAACACATTGCTCCATGTACTACTTTGTGACCAAAGGAAAATATGTTGAGATTTTCATACCTATTTTATACTATTTTTAATGATATTGCACTCTTAAAAAAGATATTTTTGATGTTTTGTTGCAGGAATGATGAATTAGAGTTAATGGAGCAAAAAGATGCAAAAAGGAGCGAATTTGGAGCGAAAAGGACCAAAATGTGGAGATTTGAACTNCATAGAGAAAAACAGTTTGAAGGGGAACAGCCTATTGTGGTTTGGCTATAGATTCGTCGACCAAAAAAGAGAGAGAAACAAATTGAAGATTGCGAGGAGAGACAAAAAGAGAGACTTGAAAGTTTGAACTAGAAAATCTATGATCTAATTTTTCATTAAGCAAAACACATCCAATTATAATATAGAAATAGAATCAAAATCCAAACTAAATATAAGAATCAAAGAGGGAATATCTTTTAAAATTTCAAAATTAAAACAAACTTCACTAAATTAAGGAGATATTATCTCTTTATAAATAATAAGTCTAATTGACTCTTATAAACTATAGCAAACTACCTCCTAAATAAAATAATTTACAAAGTCCTTAGTATAAAATCTAAGAATGGATAAGAGCATAAATTTTAAATAAAACCTATTGTAAAAGAGGATGAGCATACTAGCAGAACAACGCTTGGGCCCAACCAACAAATCACAAAGGGACTGAATTTTCATTATTGGGTTAGTTACTACTAGGCTACTTCAATTCAACCACCAATCATGAGGCTGAAAGGTTCAAATCCTAACGGACCAGGAATTGTAAAAGAGAAAAGTGATTCAAATAAAATTGATAGTTCAAAATTATTATATCACCCAA
The DNA here is from genome assembly GCA_002079205.1 of Phalaenopsis hybrid cultivar. Taxonomy (NCBI): domain Eukaryota; kingdom Viridiplantae; phylum Streptophyta; class Magnoliopsida; order Asparagales; family Orchidaceae; genus Phalaenopsis; species Phalaenopsis hybrid cultivar. The sequence continues at coordinate 153,428 of JXCR01022746.1, forward strand.
CATCTGGTGTGTTGAATCAAATAGAATATTCCAAGCATTTTGTGAGGGGCACGTTAAAATGACTTCCTCAAGATAACCCTAATCTACATTTCTCTACGATAGCCTAGCTAGGTACAGCATCAACTTCTTCATTACTTCCATTTCAACTCCTAAAACATGGATTAGTCCGCAGATAATGTATTTACCTTATCCCTGAAAGTTGCTAAGACCTGAAGAATGATTTCAATGAGATAAGATTTGGAACCCTAAAAACAACCTTCAGTTAGGATTAAAAAATAATAAAGGTAATCTTTAAAGATAAGTTATGCCTCCTAAGTTACCATTTCAGAGTATAGATTACACAAAAGTCAACTTTTGAGATAGTCTCCAAAGAATTTTCATCTCTTTGATGTTTTTTTTCCTTTTTTTAATCTTTTTTTTTTTTTCAGATGTGAGCACTAAAACCAAAAATTACTTATTTTTTTTAAAAAGTAGGTTAGCGCATTCGACTGCGGTCTATCGGCTAAGGACAAAAGCTCTCTACCACTCGGTCACACTTCTATTCGCTCTGCAAAGTAGTAACACTAAACAGCCAATATGCATATCTGCAAGAAAACTCAGGCCATTGACAGCTGAATCCACAGCAAGAATGTCACTCACCATGCAGCCCTGCTCCTTCTAACATGCGGAGAAGCAGAAGAGTACGTAGCCTCCTCTTAAATCGATGAGGAATAAAATCAGATCTCGCAACCAGTAACCACCTTCATACACTATGCACATGCAAGTAAAACTCAAATCTACTCAGAAACAGGAAGCTGATGGCGATGCTAACAAAGAAAAAAGGTGAATGATTCACCGTTTTCCGACATAACAAAAGACAAAGCAAACATCTAATTTCAGAAATCCATCATTTGTCCAAAACAATAGCTTTAAAAAAGCGGGCAGCAAGGTTAGTGAATAACCGGAGCGCAACACATCAGAAGCACCTGCGGAAGAATTGACGGCTGCCGAGCCCGGAACTTGCTGCCCCGTCTTCTTCCCCGACGAGCGTCGCATCATCTCTTCTCGCCCCGACAGGCGCAGCTCCTCACTCTGAGAGAAAATCCTAGAATCCGGAGGGAAGCAGAGAAGATATTTGGTTTGTGGATCCGGCTCTCGTCGAGCAATGAGCTTACTCCGGGGAATGGGGGAAGGTCATGGGTTTTAATGGGCTATAACAAAAGAGAGGGAAAGGGAAGAAAAAAATAAATGATAGAGAACAAGTTAGTGGTATTTTTTTTTAATTGCTTTTTTGGGTCATTTACATGCATCCCACACAATTCTTATTTATTTACATATCTAAGAGCTAAATTATACTTTTTATATTTATACCTCCTAAATTTTATATCACATATAAATTACCACCATTTTATCTTAAAAAAAATGAAATACATCATTTTATTCATTGGCAAGGCGATGTGTATGTATGTAAAATTAAAGTTAAGCGTTAGATACGTAAAGACATGAGAATTGAGTTGGCATATGTAAATCTTTCTTTTATTTATTGCTTATAAGGAATTGATTGTATTATTTATATGCTAATTTTACTCTGAGGTTAAATGCTTGAAGATTTATAGCCTTTGAATTTTGACTATTTTATTCATGGGCAATTTTTTATGGGATCATGAATGAATTAGTGAAATTGCACATTAATATTTTGTTTAATTGCACATTCCCTTCAAAAGTTAGGAGTGCCCAACTTTGATTGAGTGGATATTGAGGAGCTTGTTCAATTGCAAAATTAATATTTATAACTATTAAACATACATTTCTATTGTATTTGGTCTTATAAAAGACACATTTAATTTTCTTTAATTTTGTATGCATATCTTTTTATAATTGTATGATAATGATTATTTTCTTATTTGAAATATAGTGAAGATTATGATTTACTCTATATGATCTTAAAAATCATTTTGGAAAGTAACATGAATGATATAAGAAAAAGTAGACTTTATATGCCTTTTAGTATCTAAAATTTAGTGAATTTACCAATATATTATTTTCTTACAAAAATATGTGCTGAAATTTCGTTTGAGCCAAATAACCCTCATTTCTCTAACATAATAGTAAAAAAAATTTTGAATTATTACGAAATCATTCAATCATAGAGGCATCTTTAACTATTCTCTTCCAAGCATCTTTTTCATATCTAGCAATCACAGAGCATATATGTATGAGCTATGTTAAAGTTTCATAATAAGGATCTCTCCATTCATCTTCATTTCAAGGTTTTTGTTAGCATTGTTTTATCATTTAGACTTGAATATATTATTTAAACTTTAAATCATAAACTTGGAACATCTTTAGACATCATAATACATGATGCAAATTATTAAAAATAATCAGTAAATTACTTTCAAATAATCATTAAATCACGATTAGATAATGAATGTACCATGATCAAACGATCTTTGAACTATTTTTAAAATTATATTGAACAATGACTAAATTGTCATTGAATAATGATGAAACTATCTTTGAACTATGACTAAACTATAATAAAAGCATCTTTATATCATGATCATACTATCATTAAACTATCATTGGTCCATCTTCAAAGCATTATAGAATCATCTTTTAACCATAACTCAAAAATAGTTCAAAAATAGTTCATAGACAGCTCAATCATAGCTCAACCAACTTTTAAAAATGATTTGATCATGATTTAATGATGATTCAATCACGGTTGGTTCAATGATGATTCAAATATAATTAAAACATAATTTATAAAGGTTTGATTATGATTTAAAATTAGTTCATTTTTTTTATTGCATCATTTTCTATTTTGAAATTGGCATATTTAAATTATTTTGCTATATATAAAGATATATGATCTAAGCATGCTTATAATGCAGCATTATATTATTTAGATCACATATACAACTGGGGTCTAATAGAGAAAGTGGATAAAAAATTTAGAATGCAAACCTTCTTTTCAAGCTTTATATAATCTTCATTATTCATTTCATTAAATACCCTAAATTATAACTTTTCTTGTCCCGCTTTTATCAATTATTATTAGGATGGTAAATGAACTGAGAGTTTGACAAGCTACTTGTAATTCAACTCGATAAGAGCTCATCCACGTTTGTTTCATTAACTAATCGAATAAATTTGTATAGTTTTATAAATGCTCGATTGTTAAAGAAACAAACTTGAATACTTCCTTGTTTGACTCATTTATATTCGCGGACAATATCATTTAAAGCTCACAAATAAACTCATTAAAGAGTTAAATAAACAGTTTCATTTAAAGTTCATAATTAAGATCGATTTAATGCTTTTTAAACATATGAATAAGCTCAATTAAAATTTGATTTAAAATTTATTTATATTAAATTAAATTAAGATTTAATTTGTAGTACATGGAACAAGATAAAAACTTATTTGTTTAGTTGTTCATTTAATTTATGTTTCTTTATGCTTATTTGAGTTATTTATTTAACTGTTCATTCTTTTAAAAGCTCATTTATTTTTGTAAGTTCAACAAGTAGCTCATTTATAAACTCGATAAAGCTTGTTTGATTAGAAATTAAATAGCTCAATCGTGCTATTCATTTTTTTTTATTTGATAAGTCTTATTTAGTTAGAAAATAAATAACATGATAGTATTAGTTTCAAATTTACTGGATAAAGGTTATTTGAATAGAAATTAAGCATAATGATAATTTACTCGTTAATCCGCTTGATAGTGACTCAATTATCATCATATGAAGCTAACAAGAACTAAACTCAAAAATAAACTAAGCGTGATCATAATACAAAGCTCGATTCTAGCTCGAGCTCAAATTTCTTAAACAAGTTCAAGCTTGAAAACAACCTCAAAAGCTAGATTTGAGCCCGTGCTCGACTCAAGCTCAAATTTTATGAACAAGCTCAAGTTTAAACATAGCCCTGCTTGACTCAGATCATTTCATTTGTAGCTTTATATATGATTGATGATTTTTAATAATGATGATAATAATTGCTACCTGGTTTTCATTAATACATTAGAGACGAGAACAAAAAAATTGTCATTATTATTGAATGTACTTTGATCGATGGTCTGAGTTTGAAGAACACCCGAATAAAAAAAGAGAATGGACATGAGAAGGAATATATTATTTTAGAAGACACTTAATGTTAGGGTCTGTTTGGCACAACTTATTTGTTGTGGTGCATTATGAAAATACAGGCGGAGCCGTTTGGTTTCGGCGGCGCAGCAGCTTATCCCGATAATTCGTAAAAAAAAAAAAAAATTAATAAAAGTGGCCGCGGGTTTGACCCTACGGCCCGTGTTTAGAGAGTAATTTCTTAAGGGGCAGCCCTTTAGCCTCTCTCTTCCAACTGCAGGTACAAGTGAGGTTAATTTGATATATTAGTGGGCAGAGAAAAATAATAAGAGGCACTTAATTGAGTATTTCACAAATCTATTAGGAAAGAGGCACAAGTTATGGATCCATGTGCTAACTTCCGACAATGTGATGAATATTAACTAGTTACCTTTGAATCAAGATGTTAGGATTGTCGACAAATTAGCATATATTATTAATTAAATAAAAAAAAAATCTTTGGATAACATATGAGGTCTGATTGTTTGTAAAGGCCTTGATGATATATGGCTCAGACCTCTCATACAATCCAACATAGATCTTAAAAGCACAAGTGAGCTTAATTAACAAGTACTTTCTTATAGTATTTAAAATGTTAGGGTTATTTTAGAATAAAAATTTTCTCATCCAAATCTCTGTTATGGTGGAGGAGGGCTTGTAAAAATAAAATTATTTGATCTTTTGTAACATAAACAATCAAAAACATTATTAAAAGGTTTAAGAATTACTTGTGGTCTAACATGTGCTTTATGTCTTATTTGAATGCCAATTTTATGCAGTACAACACATCTGCATAACTTTAAAATAAATTGGAAGTTACACTCGTTGCATGTTAAGGAATTCATGGCAACAGAGTAATGAATTATCATCTTAGTGTTGTACGAGAATCCAACACAGACTTAGAGAATAAAAATGATAGATAGAGGCACCATAAGATTTTTATGTTGAAACCTCCGGGAAAAAAATATGGGGCCTAGCATAGTAAGAAATAATGCACTATAGCTTGATGAGTATATGTAAAATCTCTTGTGCCATAGACGGAAAAGGGTCATCTTAGTGTATGTCAGAAGACCTATTGCACAATGTTCAGAAACGATTGTAGTTGTTAGAATTTTGGGACACCCTCTTCAAAATGTTCTATTGCGTGGTGTTCATGACAAGACATTGTTCCATGGACTGCTCTGCTACTCCATGAAGTTGGATACAACTCTGGACATTGCTTCTTTACTTTGCAATGTTGGTCACTACTATGCATATCGCTTCATTACTCAACATGAAGTTTCTATGCATGTTGATATTAAATTAAAATATTTTTCTATTAATTATATAATTAAGTGAATTCTGGTTAATCAAATTTTATTTAAATAACATATCATATGAGCATAGTATATTTAAGAAGTTGTTGAACAACAAATGAAACTGCTTTTTGCTATTAAAAAAACCAATTGAACTATGTTCAAATTTGGTTCATATAACCTCAGAGTTTTAGAAAATTATTTTAGCTTGTTTATTTACTAATTTATAAAATATGATCGAGTATAATGCATGCAAAGTGGTGGCAAAATTACAAATTAAGGGGTTGTGTGTATTTAAGTTTAAAGCTTTTTTCTCTTAATTTTTTTTAAACTATTATAGATAATTTTATTAAATAAAAAATATTGCTATCATTAAATTATTACTGAGAATTTAAATATAGGGAGCAAAATTTTCAGTGTATTATATGATATTAAAGAGTTTAGTAAAAATCTAAGGATTCTAAGTGCCTCTCTTGACCTCTCGGTGGTTCTACCACAACGAATATTAAAACAGCCTAGTTTAAGAAGTTTGTCAAGTGCATTGGTTCATTTATAGCCATATTAAAAAGCAAGTATAGTCATATTTTATTGTAAATTCTTAGAGGGAGGGAGATATCTTAGTTAGAACAAAGACTTTTTATGATAACTTTTGCTACTCTCATATAAACACATACATAAAAAATGTTCCAACATTGATTTTGAGAAGATCTCACAATCTAGAAGGAAAGAGTACGAAGAAGAAAGGCCCACCTAAAAAAAAGATCATGAGGCTCACTTATCTGGTCGAGAGAAGTTGTTTGAGCCAAAACCAGTACGACCAATACTAATTGAACCATGAGATGGATCAAAGACGATCTGATGATACAAGAATGAGCCATTAAGTCAGATACGAGACAAAAGGATATCCGATCCAACTATCACAAGAGTGACAATCTTGGGAAGATCTCGTTGCCAAGCATCTTCAACTATCTTAGTGACATTCAAAAGCCCCTCATTAGAAGCCAAGGATTGATGGTCGGACTATATCAACCGACCGACCTATATCGACTAAGCTTAGCTAATCGAGCTAATCGCTTTTAATCGAGCAGATCTCAACCGATCCAACTGATCTTATCGACTTGAAGACAACTCAACTTATATATATATATATATATATATTAGTTTATTTATTTAATTAATTATTTTAGAAAAAGCTTCGCCTACATTATTACGCTAACTGCAATAATGCAACCTTTTTTAAATTAACTAATAACCAGGAAGCTGCGTGCACCTTTATGCGTGTCTGCTTCCTAGGAAACAAGTATATAAGAAGAAGACATGTATCTATCAAGATGAAAAATTCAAAATAATAATGTTCATTTGACTTTATGATGAAAATTAAGATGTCAAACAAAACAATTTAGGAAGCCATTATTGATTCAATAGGACTAAAAAAAACCCATTGAATATTATTTTGGAAATATTTGTTAATTATTTGACAACATGTGCTAGTTTTGTTTTGCATGTGGCCCTAATCCACATATATTATTTATAGTTTGAACATATATTTGAAAGAGTTGAAATTTGTTAGATCAATTATTTGGTAGTTGTAATGATAAATTTGAACGGCGATGAGTTATCGTTGCAAAGTATAATTAAGTTTTTTTTAATTTTTTTTAAATTATGCTTAAGCATACCTTAAGTCAGTACGACTATATTTCGAGCTCAAAAAGTGTGTTCGTATTCAGTTCGTTTATTTAACGAGCTGAACACTAGCTGTTCGCGAATAAAGAGTTATTTTGACAACCCTAATCACGTAGCCATAAGATAACAAGGGTTGAGGGAAATATTTAAAAGTTATTATTTATATTAAAACATTACTTGAATCTAATTTAATATTTTTTATTAATACTTTTAGTTGATTATAAATCTTTGTAGCTTTGTCGTCAATTAAATTTTTTAAAAATGCTACTCATCAATATATATATATATATATATATATATATATATATATATATATATATATTTACCATTTAAACATTTAGTCAATATAAGGTGGTGTTTGGCTGCAGATTGAATTTATGTTAAATAGGATGTATTAAATCCTGTAAATCTGATCTTCACTTTCGTGGGAACTAAGTCTCGAGCGACGACGACTAGAAAGTCTTAATTCCGTCTAAGACTTGGATTTATTAAATCCGGATTTATGTCCTAAAGCAGACGGAAGATGGGAAGAAACGTCGGAACGCGTAACTTTTGATATTTTAGATGTTTGACTTGATTTAAGCTAAATCCACAACTAAATCCCTTTAAATAATGCTACCAAACATCCCCTAATTCTATTTGAAATTTTAATGGATTTATCATCTGGAAGTGTGATTGATTAAATTCAGCAAATGAAATTTTATGAATTAAAGGTAATTATGTAAAATTCAAAATTATAAATGTAACCATAACATTCATAATCACTAAATTAAATATTCAAATCTGACAAAAAAATATAAAATTTAATTTTAAAAAATGATTAATCAAGAAGATAAAAGTAACATTTTACTAAAATCCATGGAAATAAAAGTAACAATAGGTATATATGTAATTTCTCAAAATTATATAAATATTTCCTTCACATTTAAATTTAAAATTTGAACAATTAAAAATTAAAAATATTATATAATTAACTTAATTCACTTTTTAACAGAATAAAGAGCATTTTGAAATAAATTGATGAATTAAAAAAAAAAAAAAGGAAACATACCCATAAAATTTCAAATCCACACCATTAGAATATGTTTACAGAAAAAAAAAACAATAAAAAATAGAAATTATTTAAATAAAATTTTATCTAAATTCAATTTAAATAATTAAACTATTAAATAATATTAATAGTTCATAAAAAATTTAAATTGAACTTGAAATGACTTAAAAATTTCAAAGTTTGTTTAGACATTTATGTTAAGCAACTTTGTAAAATTTCAAAAAACTTGGGGATTATTTTCATTTATTCTGAATTTCTAACTGAAAAATATATTTAAAATTAAAATAACAATAATAAATAAATAAAATTTTACTAAAATTTCACAAAACATATTTGATGTTAATAGCAACTTCCAGCAATAATTTCAAGAAATTTTGAAAACATTTCAGTCAAAAGATATTAAACATTTGAAGAAATATTAAATAAATAAAACTTTAATTCAAAATTTTATAAAATACATAAAATTCTCTAAATTTTATATTTATTGTTTTAGAAGACCTCTAACTACTTTTCTATGTGGTTAGTGTTGTTTTAAAACACTTTAATATTGACTTTTTTTTTTATCAAAAGATCACCTAGAAGGGCTTAGCCGTCCAAGATGATGAAAATGCATTCAAAACAAAACAAGATAACAAGGATTACAAAAGTTTGCAGAAGGGCAGACCAATAAGGTTAAGAGAGGAGGAGAAACATTTTTAGTAATGAGTGGACTATCAACCCCTAGACCAGCTTGTGCAAGCCAATTTGCAGGTCGGTTGCCTTCTCTGTGGACAAAGTAGAACTTCAGATTGATGTTGGAGGAGATGAGGTGGATCTTGTTTTTCCACTCGAGAATGTGCCAAGGGCAGTAATGCTGATTCAAGAGAATGCTGATCAGATCTTGGAGTCAAATTCAACAAATAAATTTTGTATTTTGGCTTTAAAAGCAATGTGGATAGCCCAATAAACAACAATAGATTCAGCCTCCAAAGCATCTACTGCAAAAAGTTGGAGAAAGGAAATTAAGAAGACAGGAGCCCTGTGAGTTTCTGAGAAGTCCCCCAATACTAGCATTAGATTGGTAGAAGCTGCCATTAGTATTGACTTTCAGCCACCCAGCTTCTGGTTTGAGTCAATATACTAAATGGTGTTCTAGGATAGGCTGACTGGACATGTTTCCAAACAAAAGAAGGTCCGGAAAAGCCTTCCATATAGAGAGTTTTTTTTCAAAAAAAAGCAAGGCAGTTAGATGCCACTTTTGTAGGAAGCTGTTGTTGATCTTCAAACTTAGCCTTGTTCCTAGCCATCCAAATGAACCATGTCACAACACAAGGTATGGTTATAGGTTTCAATTGATGCCAGCCTTGCCAGCAAATGTGAAACAACTGCCAAGTAAGAGTAATAGTTTGCACTTTCAAATTGTTAAGCATTGCTGACCACACTTGCTGAACAAAGTTACATTGGAAAAAAAAGTGAGCAGTAGTTTCCTCTTGCATTTTGCATATGACACAGCAAGATGGGCCTCTCAACTCTTTCAGCTTCAAGATGTCATCAATGGGCAGAAGCTTGAAAAAGATTCTCCAACAGAAGGACATAGAAGGAGAAAGAAATTTTCCCCATAGTGGTTTCTCGAATGGGGTCTTCAATCCATGGGACAGAAGGGAGTAGATGTAAGCAGTAATGTATTGAGATGTCCCCTTTTTAGTGATGATTTTATCTTTCCTAATATGATCCAGTGGTATGCTAGTAATCCTGTGAATGGTGGAGGTATCTAGAATATTCTGAAGGGCAAGGAGATCCCAATGCCCCTCATTCCAGCAGTCTGACACCTTAATAATTGTGGTTAAGGGGGCTGGGTGTACATCAGTTTGCTTTCCATCTCCCATCCAGTTATCCATCCAGAAATTAATGTTCCCCTCCCGTAATTCCCAAATGAAATGTTCTTCAGCAGTGTGCTTTATCTTAAGCATTTGAGACCAGATTTTAGAATCACCCAGCTTAGGAGTGGCAAGAGAGGGATGACAATCTCTGTAGTACTTGCCTTTCAGGAAAATTGCCCATAGGGACTCCCGAGACCTGAAGTGTATCCAAAGCTTGCAAAAATTAATATGTTGCAGGTGTTTAAAGCTTCTAAAACCAATCCCCCCATTATCAACAAGTTTGCAGAGAGTATTCCAATTGGTCCAGTGCATTTGGTTTCTTTTACCTAACCAAAGAAATCTGTTGGATGTTCTCTCAAGTAGCAGTTGTGCTTTCTTCTTCAAAGTGGCCATCTGCAGGATGTAGGAAGGGAAGCAGAAAGTACATATTTTAAAAGTGTAATTCTTCCTCCATTAGAGAGAAAGGATTTTGTCCAGCTAAGAAGCTTAGTTTGGATCTTTGTAGCCACTTCATCAAATTGAATTTGTCTGGTCCTAACTTTCAGCAAATGAACCCCCAAATATTTTAGAGGGGAGTTGGAAGATTTGAAACCAGTGAAGTCTGAAAGTCACAATTTGAATGATTGTTTGACATCTTTGCTGAATATAATGCTTCACTTCTGCTTGTTCAAAAGAAGCCCAGAACAGACAAGAAATTCATTAAGACATTTCTGGATTTGTCTAGCAGCAAGTTTAGTGGCTTTAGAGAAGAGTATAACATCATCTGCATAAGATAAGTGGTTGATGGCAATATTGGATCTATGCTTGAACTGATTATGTGGAGATGAATTTGAGACCTGGTTAAGCATTAAAGAAAGGTAGTCAAAAACCAAAATAAAAATGGTTGAGGAGAGGGGTCACCTTGCTTAATTCCTCTAGTTGCTTTGAAGTAGCCATTTGAAGACCCATTAATAAGCAAAGAGTGAGCATTGTTATTGAGCCATCTCATGATTAGTTTAATGAAATCCAGAGAGAAACCTCTGGCTTGAAGAACCTCCTCAATAAAATCCCAATGGATTGTGTCATAAGCTTTACTTCTGTCCAGTTTATATCCCCCTGCAGCTTCTATCCAGGTCTTGGTAGAGTTTCTGTGCTAATAGGACATTATCAGCAATACTTCTTCCTTTAATAAAAGCAGTTTGGTTCATGCTGATCATTTTGTGTATATGAGGTTGGATTCTAGCAAAAATCACTTTGTTAATAATCTTAGTAACCACATTGGTGAGACTAATATGCTTAAACAACTCCCATCTCTTTCAATTTATCTCCTTTGGAATGAAGGTAATGGTGGAGGAGGATATGAAGTACCTTGGAGGGTCAAGACCCTTGAAAAAGGCTTGAATAGCTTGAATCACCTCCATCTTGATTATATTCCAAGCTTTTTTATAGAAATCAACTGAATAATAATCTAGCCCAGAAGCCTTATTGCTGTCAATAGAGTCTAAAGAATATTTGATTTCCTCTTCAGAAGGGATATGAGATAGTTGAAGGCTGGAAGTGAACATTCTGCAATGATCAAAGAGGTTTACATGTACAGCTTCTCTAGTTATAGTGGGCTAAGTAAATAGATTTTGGTAGTAATCCATTGCACTGGCAGAGATATCACTTGCAGTATTGAGCCAGACTCCATGAGAATCTTTGATCTAATGTATTTCATTGCATTTCCTTCTATAATTAATGATGACATGGTAGTATTTTGAATTTTTGTCCCCTACACAAAAGTGAGTTTGTGTAGCTTTCTGATGAAGGAGTTGCTTCTGCAGGTGGATAAAATTGAGTAGGTTTTCATTTGCAGTGAAAAGATCAGCTTCCAAGGAGGAGTTTTTAGCCAGCCGGGTCTCCAAATTTTCAACAAGTGCCTCAGCTTCACCAACCTTAGTGTGAAAATTTCCAAAGACTTGCCAATTCCAAGCTCTTAGATTAACAACTAGTTTCTTTTGTAGAACCCATAATTTCACCCATGGGTTGTCATGATGATAACTGGTCCAAATAGAAAGCACCTGTTTTAGAAAGTCAGGATGTGAGGACCAGACATTAAGATATCTGAAAGGGGCTTTAATGAGTGTGGAGGAGCTTTGAATTCTGATAAGAAAGGGTCTATGGTCAGACCCAGTCCTATGTAGATGAGTAATTGAAGTATGCAGGAAATCATTTAGCCAAAATTCATTAGCTAAGGCCCTGTCTATCCTTTCCCATATATACCCCTTCTCCATGTAAATTTGGGGCCTGAGAAGCCCAAATCATATAATCTAGCGAGCTACATATTACCATTGAAGAAATTCATTTTATTGATTTCAGGAGGTCTACCGGTGCCTTTTCACAGGGAGAAGCCACACAGTTAAAATCCCCACAGACCAGCCACTTAAAAGAAATTGATTGGCTAAGCAGAAAAAGCTCCTTCCATAATTCTTTCCTGTCATCAGAATTACTAATGGCATAAACAAAAGTGGCTTGAGCATAATAACCAGCCAAATTAAGGGAGATATGAAGAAACTGAGGGTGATCATGTAAGATTTGTCAAGTGACTTCCTTTCTACAAAGAAGCCAAATCTTGTTATTGCAATTTGGAGAAAACTGGAATCCAAGGAACTTCTTAATGATTATGGGTTGATGTTTAGAAACCGTAGGTTCAAGTAAGGCAATACACCAAAACTTGTGCATTCTATTTAAGTAGAGTAACTTGCTAAGGGACCTAGGATGTGCTAATCCTCTAACATTCCAACAAAAGAGATTAATCATAAAATTATTTTCCCCTCCTTCTAGTTCTAGGAAGGGAATCCAAGCTCTTGTTCATAGAGTCCCCAGCTGCTGAAACCCCACTTTTCAGCTCCTGCAGACCTTTCTTCTTTTTTCTTGACTGATGTAATTGTCATTCTTCTTCTAGATCCAAATTCATCTGTTGAACCAGGTTGTCTTCAAACTCAGCTATAAATGTAGGAGCTAAAGCAGGAGGGTCAGTAGATACTTTAGTTGAAGAAGCTAACAACTTATCCTTTACTAAGTCTCCCACAGCAGGGACCTCCACATCAGAAGAAAAGATAGAGATAGTAGGTTCAACAATGGGTGGAGGAGGGATTAAAGGTTCCAAAAAAGGACAAAGTTCAGGTGCTGATTGAGTTAAGGATGGGGAATCAGTGACAATAATATGTAAAGGATCAATCATAGTGGTGGGTACAAAAGGAACCTGATCTAAACCAAAAGTTCCTTCAACAGGAACTTCCACAACATGTGTGAGTTTAATGACAAAAGTGTCAGCAGGTGTGTGGAGTTGTGTAGGTGAAGGGGGGTCAACACCCATAGTAGGTTAACAGTCTTGTGAGGGGAGCCAGGTTCTAAAGGCAGATTAACATTCAGATTGGGAGTGCTGGAAAAGGATCCTGATGAAGGTTTATTTTTCTTAGGGTGCGGTCTGAAGCATCTACTGTCAGTGTGTCCAAATATTTTGCAGTTAAGACAGTAATATAGCATTATTAGCAGTTCCAAGCTAGATTTCATCCACCTTAGGTTGAGTGATATCCCTTTCAACTAAGATTCTGACCACAAAAGGCCTAGAGAGATTAAAAGTAGGAGCATCCAACTTTATAGGTCTTGCAAGTGTTGTGCCAATGGTGAATATAACTTAGTGATTGAAGAAATGTAACTTCAGCACAGGGAGTTTGAACCAAATGGGTACAATAGGAGGTTCTTTTGATGGATCAAGGTCAGTAGTTTATTTTAATAATTTCATGGAAATGTCATCTAAAGAGAGAACTTGTTTAGCAAAAATCCTTGCATAATCTTCTTCTTTAGCCAAATGAATCATAATATGTCTGCCATCAATCAACCCCACCTTCCAAGCACCAACTAATTTCAATTCATCAAAGTATTTCTTGATATCATCCATTTTAGGGTGGCTGAACTGAAACTTGCCAACAAGAGTGAATTTTCGAGCGTCAGCTAGGGACATAATCTCACTGTCAGAGAAGAAGGCAACAACCTTTCCTCCTTTTTTCCCCAAAGGTTTCACAAAAGGGCAATCTACCTTGCCAACAGTAGCATCATGATAAGATTGAGGAAATATAAGATTTTCAAAATTTTGCAAGGTCTCAAAACCTTTTCCCACAACATCAACAGAGGTGGCTTTTGCCCATTGTATATTAGTTTCTAAATCAATGTGGTTAAGAGCAACCATTAGCAGCAAAATGGAGCACACACAGAAACCAAACCAAGAACAGAAAGAGCTCCCAACAATGGAACAATAACCTAGAAATTTGAAAAAGGATTAGTCGGGAAAGTGGAGAAACCTTCAAAAGAAGATTTCAGTCTAAAAAAAACCACAAACAGCAGAAGGAAATTCGGAAGAGAATATAACTAACCAGCTTGGGCAAGGAGGAGGTCACCATTAGAGCAGAAACCCTAGCAGAGCTAGGGAGCCAGCCGCCACCATGAGTATATATAT
>JXCR01022746.1:170318-181528 GCA_002079205.1 Phalaenopsis hybrid cultivar
TATATATATATATATATATATATATATATTCAAAATAATTGATCGATGGACATTAGATGAGCCTCAATCATCCCTAGGTGTGTTAAATATTCGAGTACCACACCCTCCAAGCAAGAGGATTCAAATTCATGACCTAAGGGAACTTAGGGCCCTTTTGGGGCAGCTTATTTGCTGCGGTGGCGTTTTGAAAGCGCACCTTATCTGTTTGGGTAAACTGTGTTTTGACAGCTTATGCGTTTTCAAAATGCTAAAAAGTGTGTTTTCACACTGCACCTAGATAGCTTTCTAGTTTTGGTCTTGTTTTTCCAAAAAATAAAAATTTGTAATAACCACCGCACCTAGCTTCTCAGCAGATTATTCAATAAGCTACAACTGCCCCAAAAAGACCCTTAACCCTTTAGGAGCAAGAAGTAGAGAAATCACAGATTCAGAGGAAAACCCCGATGACTTCCCAAAATATCTTGTTATTTGGCTTTATATCTTGGAAATGATGTATATTTGATATTTAATTCTGTCAATTATTTAAAATTAGAGCTTACATTTGCATAATATACAATCATGCAAATAGCCTTAAATACTTGTATATTTTCAAGTCGTGTTTGAGTGAGTCGTATACTTTGTGAGTGGGTTCAAGGTACCCACTCACTAAAACCATTGTGTCTTTCTTTACATCAATGAATTGGTCTTCGAGCTTCAGACATACATACAGACATACATACAGACATACATACAGACATACATACATACATACATTGTATGTATGTATGTATGTCTGTATGTATGTCTGTATGTATGTATGTATGTATGTCNCATTCTTTCTCTTTCTTGAAAGTTTAATTAGATTTAAAATAATTTATTTAAGGTTATTTAGTTTTTAATAATATAATTATATGATTAGAGTTAAATTATTCAAGTTATTTAATTTATTAAATTATTATTTAATTTTTTAAATTAAAATGATTTGTTAATTTGATGATGATTAATATTATTATTACTAAACAAAAAGTTTAATTAAAATATTAATTAATCAATTAAATAATTACCTATTTAATTAGTTAATTAAGATATTACTTCGAAGATTATTAATTTCAAGTTATCAAATGATTCATTTAATATATATCAATCAATAAAATAGGATGTTGATTAAATTCTTTATGTGTTTAGTAGTTTAATCAAATTAGTGTTTTAATTAATTTGATTTATAAATTTTGTGGCTCGATTAAAGTGTTTTATTACTATTATTATTATTATTATTAATTTAAAACAATTGGAAATGCTATTAATTGTTAAAGACTTTTAACTTAATTTATATTTATTGATTAATTAAATGATAGTTAAAATAATTTAAAATAATTCAAAGTACAATTTAATTTATATAAATTTTTTTCGCCAAAGTTGTTTAAAAGGTAGCTAATTAATTAATTAAATTAATTAAAGTAATTTAAAGTATACTTAACTTATGTAAGTTACAAGCAAATTAAAATAAACATATAAGTTTTTTTGTTTTTGGAATTTTAGTGGAGTTAATTTATTTGTTTTCATGAACTGAAGTATAGGAATATGTTATTACATAAAACACACATTTAATTAACAAAAATCCTGTGAATAATTGCATTAAATTATTTTAATTTTGTTAAAATAAACACATATAAACCTAAAACAACATAATTAATAACAAAGCTCTATGATATACTATATAATAATTAACATACACAATGAAATACAAAAACATAAAATTTTTTTGAAACTATAACATCATAACCCTACATGTGTTTCAGTTTTGGCACGAGTGATGAAAATTTTGCATTTAGGAATATTAAATTAACACAACATAAAAGACTTATAACAAAACTTTATGAAACATGTATAGAAAATTTTGATTTTGATTTAAATTAAAACATGTTAATTTTTGGAAAATAACTTCATATCAATAACATCTATTGCATTTAAGATGGAAATCCTATGACTTTATGCAAAGAAAGTTTGGGTTTAGGCAAAAGCATGTAGGAAATTTATAGAATTTTGTGTGAATGTGTAAGAATATTTCCTAAAGCCTCTAGAATAGAAATTAATTAAATGTGATTTTATGCCATTATATTTTGATTTTGACCAAATTATGGTGAAAATTCATCAGTTTCTACATGAAAACATGTAAAATTATATATTCAAAGGCATATTATGAGATTATAAGGACAACCCTTTAAGTTGCATTAAAAACTTTAAAATTATTTATACTTTTTGCTTCGAATTTGATTGCTCTTGATGCTCCTTGCTTAATCCCTTGCCTTTTGATGGAATTCTCCAAGAACTACTAGGAGTTCTTAATTTTAGATGAAGAGGAAGAAGACTTTTGGAGAGAAGAGTCAAAAGAGGAAGATAAACCTTAAAATTGGAGAGGAGAAGGGAGTTTTTACTGATTTGGAAATGAATGGGGCTATTTTGGTGGTTGATCAGCCGCCTTTCAGGATTGATCTGTTGGTTTGAAAATGATTTAATTTAATATGTATGTAATTTTGATTTTGAAAATAATATTTTAATTTTGAAAAATGAGATCAAATAGATTTTATTCATTTAATAGTTTAAATAATCGAGCACAATACTAAGAAAATACATCATCTCGAAAGATAAAAGTATCACTTGATAATAAACTCAATTATTTAAACTAAAAAAATTATGATATTTATGTGGTCTGCGAATTTTACGACCAATTATTCCCCAATCTAATGTAAAGATTAGATAGGGTTTAGATTATCTGAGTTATTAATTCTCCTATAGGTGCAAACCCCTATAGTTAATTACATCTTAAGCGACCGAGATCACTTACTAAAACTCTCGATTAAAGTTGGGGTTTCTTCTTGAATAATTCAATGTCTAGTTTTAATGATTGGTCATAGAAAAAACAAGTGGGAATGTCTCAATGTGAAATAATTATTTTGAAATCTAAAGCTGCAAAAGGTAGGGCATGTCACAGGCTCTGAGGTGGATCTCAATGACTTCCTAAACTATCTTATTATTAGGTTTTATATTTTGGAAGTAATATTATTTGATTTTTGAGAAGGTTTAGGAAGTCATTTTATTTAAGATTTAGGGCTTACACTTACACAAATATACAATCATGCAAATAGCTTAGGAAGATAGGACTATTTATGTAGTACCAAATGACCAACCTCAGAATCCTAAATAGAGTTAGGGTGTATATCGCACGACGTACAATCATATGAATACCTAAAAGTTAGCGTGAGAATTTATGTCGTGCTAGATGAACGACCTCAAAATCCCAAGAGTTTAAGTTATTTAAAACCACATAATGTTTTGTAGAGGATCATCATTCACTTATGTTTTTTCTTGATTGTTGTCTAAAGTTGTCCACAACTTGCTTGCATCATGGCTGCTCATCTTGTAGATAACTCCCTCTAGGCTCTTTATTGTAGTATTTTAATTTTAGAAGGTACACTTTTGAGTTGATGATTATTATTATTGTTAAGTCGATAAGTTTTATTGCAGGGCTTTCTCCTAGACATATGTCCTACATCCGCTACCCTAAGGGCCTTTTCACATGTCAAAAAATGCGGTAAATAACAAGAATTCAACATATATATAAAAAAACAGTAAAGAGAGGGCCAATGCATATCTGCGTCTCTGATGACTTTGCAATTGTGAGCATATAAAAACTAAACAGGTATTGGATATTTTGAAATTGGAGTATGAAATATCAAAATATCAACGTGTGCATGTTTGGGCAAGGTCAAGTGTAGCATATATGAAAGATCGGAGTTGGGTAAGAATTTTGAATTGGCCCTGACAATTCTTAAGAGACTTCCGTAGGCAACCACCAACATCTGTGCTTATAAAGTTCAACATTGGTTAGAACCTATCGGCAAGACAATCAAGGGAGGGGAACCATTTAACCCAAATAAAGTGACTAACAAGTGGACATACAAAGGATATCACCCAAAATTCTTAATTTTTCATACAGGTAAGTGATACACCTTAAATATATATAGTATTTTTAAACACAATTTTATACCTATTTTTGAGATATTGCGCTTTAATGGAAGGTATTTATGTTTTTCTCTTTCAGGTACAAGTAAAAAGTTAAAAAATGCTAAAAGCAGTGAAAAAGGATCAAATTTGGAGCAAAACTGTGAAATTTGTGCAAAAGTGTTTTGGTGCCTAAGCGTTAGATCCGACGCTTAAGCGCCGGTGAAATAGAGAAGGTCGCGCCTAAGCGCCAGAGGCCCCACGCTTAAGCACCAAAGGTAGTTATTTGGCAGTTTTCTTCATTTGGCCGAATTTTGAAGAGGCATTTGAGGCACCTATTAGCTTAAAAGGGTGGTTATGACCACTAGGAATGAAAATATTATTAAAAGACTTGTGAAAGGAGGCATCCCTTGGAGAATACATTGAAATTGGACACATTTTAAAGAGTTTCCAAGGCACGTCTAGGGAAATTTATAAAAGAAGGAAGTTGAGACATTTGAGAAGGGTGCTTGTTGTGTCCTGAGAAGATTGTGGAGAATCTTGTGGAGAGATTCAGGCACCACAAAATTTACTTTTTCCTTTTGTTTTTAATTTTATTTTGAGAGTTTAGAGTGTTGTAACAGAAAAGAGATTCAAAGGAACATCAAGAGTTTGGTGGAGGATTTGAGACAGGTTTTTATCTTTGTTTTTAAACTACTTTTGGTTTTAATCAAGACTTCTTGTTGGTTTGATAATAATTTCTACTTTTAAACTAAAGTGTGGTTTTGTTTTCTCCATGGATTTTGAGTAATTTTTTTATCTTTCTCTATAAAATGAAGTAATTAATATGTTGGATGGAAGTTGTGGAGAGTATTAATCTTTAATGTTGGAAGAATTTGTGATGATTTAATTCCATGAACNTCTATTTGGCACAATATAATTTACATCCATAACAAAATTCCTATATTTATTACTGATTCATGAAAAGGAAAAAGATATTTTCATAATTTGTGCTTTTCTTTTATATAAACCAAATTTATTTAGAAGTTGTTATTGTTTTGTCAAAATATTAAAAATACCAAAAAGATATGAATTTTAATTACTGCCAAATTATCTATAGTTTAAGTAATTGTCTTTTTAGAATAGAAAGATTGTTGTTCAATAGTGCATATTACATATTTTCCCTATGGGTTTGATATTCGAGGCTTAATAAAAAAGTCCTATATTACTTGATAACGATCCGTATACTTACATAGTATCCCAATATATATATATATATATATATTTTGAAAAGTTAAATTCTTATTTTCTTTAGGATCAAGTTTTTGGTTCTGTTGCAAAGTAAGGAAATATAAGTGAAAATTATAATTAAAGTCATTGTTATACTATTGCATACAAATAGTCGGGATCAAGTTTTTGGCGTCGTTTCCGGGAAAGATTTCAAAAATTGATTTAAAAGCAATTTTCTATTTTTAGAAAGTCTTATTTAAACTTTAAAAAAGTTATAGTATTTTATTTTATGTGATTTATTTTATTTTATTTCATTTTATTTCATGTCTGTGTATGCATAGTTCAGGTTCTGGAGGACTAGCACCCTACGATTCTGAATTAGAAAGAACTGTTAAGAAAATCAGAAAAATAAAAAAAATTAAAATCTTGAAAAATCTAAAAAAATGACAGAAATGGTAAATCAAAATAATCAAAATGCTGAAATTCATAAAAATTTTAGACCTTTACGAGATTATGCTAACCCTACGATAGATGAACTTCATTGTAGTATTCAAAAACCTACTGTAGTAACTAATTCATTTGAACTTAAACCTGCTATTATCTAAATGATATCAAATAATCAGTTTGGGGGATTACCAACTGAGGATCCAAATTCACATCTTGCAAATTTTCTAGAATTGCACGCTAAATTTAAATTTGATAGTGTATCAGATGATGCCATAAGACTTAGATTATTTCATTTCTCACTGAGGGATAAATCTAAGATGTGGCTGAATTTATTAGCACCTGGATCTATCAGAACTTGGGGTGATTTAGCACAAAAATTCCTTGCTAAATATTTTCCACCATAAAAAACTGCGAAGATTAGAAATGATAATACATCTTTTAATCAATTTGAAGGGGAATCTATTTATGAAGCATGAGAACAATTTAAAGAACTATTAAGAAAGTGTCCACACCATGTTATACCAGATTGGTTAATAATTCAAACTTTTTATAATGGATTAGCTAGATCTCTTTGATCTATTATCGATGTCGCTGCTGGTGGTTCATCGATGTCAAAACCTTTTCATGACGTTTATGCTTTAATTGAAGAAATGACTACCAATAATTTTCAATTGTCTTATGAGAGGGTAAATCCAAAGAAAGTAGACAATATTCATTAATTTGATGCATTTACTATGTTAGCAAACAAGTTACTGCAATTTTAAGGAAGTTAGACCAATTTGGAATGAATTTTTCTCAACCAATCTCTATGATTGAAGAAAATTCATTAGATCAAATGGTAGATTCTCAAGTATCATTAGAAACTTTGAATGCTATAAATAACAAGTAGAATAACCCATATTCAAACTATTATAACCCAGGTTGGAAGAATCATCCCAACTTTAATTGGAATAATACTACGGGTGGTAATAATCAGTATGGGGGAACAGTCAAGTAAACTCATTGAGAAACTGGAACAACCAAGGGAATAATAATTATAGATCTACTTATCCTCCAGGTTTCAACAGTAATCCACAATTTAAGGAGAAGAAGTTTTTTATAGAAGAAGTGGTGTTACAAATGATAAATCAGTTACAAAGTCAATGAGCTACAATTAGAAATATTGAGAATCAACTTGGACAAATCGCAAATTCATTAAATAATAGATCCCAAAGAACACTTCCTAGTAATACTGAAACAAATCTGAAAGACCAGAATAAAGAGCAAGTAAAAGCCGTTCAACATAGAAGCTGAAGAACTGGAAGATGGGGTTAAAAAAGAAACTAAAGTAGAGAGAGAGAAGAAATTGAAGAATCAAAAGAGGACGCTCCAAAAGATTCTGAAGGACATATTTCTCCACTTAAAGTTAACTTAGAAAAACCACCACACCCATTTCCTCAGAGACTTCGTCAACAGAAGTTGGATAAGCAATTTTCAAAATTTCTGGAAATTTTTAAGCAGCTTACAATTAATATTCCATTTGCTGAAGCCTTAGAACAAATGTTAAGCTATGTAAAGTTTATGAAGGATATTCTCAACAGGAAAAAGAAGTTTGAAGATAATGAGAATGTTGCACTTAGTGAGGAGTGTAGTGCTATAATTCAGAAAAAGCTTCCTAAAAAGCTTAGAGATCCTAGTATCTTTACAATTCCATGTGTGATAGGGATAGATTTTATGGGAAAGCTTTATGTGATTTAGGTGCAAGTATTAACGTTATGCCATTATGTCCAGGCTTGAGTTAGAAAAACCACTCTATTTTGAAAAAGGGGAATTAATAATGCACGCCAATGATCAAACTGTTACTTTTAACATTTCAAGATCAATGAAATATTCTGCAAAAGGCAAAGATGATGAATGTTATAGAATGGATGTTATAAGATACTCGAGTGAATGCCATTTCAAAACTAATTATGAAGAAAAAGCTGAAGTAAAAGATTTGGAACACGAGCAAGAAGAAGAATTAGATCAATGTGAAGATCTTTCTAAAGATGATTCAAACTATGTTCGAGAAAGTTTCAAAATTTTGGACACTATAGAAAAAGATAAGTCATTTTGTCCATCAATTGAAAACCTCCAGAACTTGAGTTGAAGTTACTTCTTGATCATTTAAAATATGCCTTTTTAGGAGATTCCTCTAATTTACCTACTATAATTTCCTCAAAATTAATGGTGGAAGAAGAAGAAAGGTTGATAAAAATTTTGAGAAATTTTAAGAAAGCCTTTGGATGGATAATTGTTGATATTAAAGGAATCAGTCCCTTAATTTGTATGCATAGAATTCATATGGAAGAAAACTGCAAACCCAGGGTTGATCCTCAAAGGAGATTGAATCATGTTATGAAAGAAGTTGTAAAGAAAGAAATTTTAAAGTGGTTAGATGCTGGAATTATCTACCCTATTTCAGATAGTGCATGTGTTAGTCCAATTCACTGTGTTTCTAAGAAAGGAAGAGTAACTGTGACTGTGAACGAACATAATGAATTAATACCAACTAGACAAGTTGCAGGGTGGCGAATATGCATTGATTATAGAAAATAAAATCTTGCCACTAGAAAAGATCACTTTCCACTACCCTTTCTAGATCAAATGTTGGATAGACTGACTGGGCATAAATACTTTTATTTTTTGAATGGATATACTGATTATCACCAAATTCAAATAACTCCTAAGGATCAAGAGAAAACAACTTTTACCAGTCCTTATGGTACATTTGCTTTTAGAAGAACACCCTTTGGTTTATGTAATGCCCCAGCTATATTTCAAAGAAGTATGATGACAATTTTTTGTGATTTAATTGAAAAAACGAATTGAAGTATTTATGGATGATTTTTCAATGTTTAGAACTTCATTTGACTCATGTTTAAAATATTTATGAAAAGTTCTTAAGCGCTGTGAAGAAACAAATTTAGTCCTTATTTGACAAAAAACGTCAATTTATGGTAGCAAGAGGAATTGTATTAGGACATAAAATATCAGAAAATGGTATCGAAGTAGATCCTGCTAAAATTCAAGTGATCGCTAATTTACCTTATCCAATAAATATAAGGGAAATTAAAAGTTTTTTAGGACATGCTGGATTCTACAGACGATATATTAAAGACTTCTAAAAAATTGCTAAGCCCTTATGTCATTTACTGGAGAAAGATGCAATTTTCAAATTTGATGAAGAGTGCCTAAAAGCTTTTATGTTATTAAAGAAAAAATTAGTCACTGCACCAATTATAGTTTCACTAGATTGGGGAAAACCTTTTGCAATGATGTGGATGCTATTGATTATGCTATTGGAACTGTTTTAGGGCAAAGATATGATAAAATTTTAAAAGTAATTTATTATGTTATTATACAACAACCGAAAAAGAGTTATTAAAAATAGTATATGCCTTTGATAAATTTAGATCATATTTAATTGGAAATCATTGCGTAGTGCATACAAATCATTCTGATATTAAGTACCTAATGAAAAAGAAGGATGATAAACCAAGACTTATAAGATGGATTATTCTTTCACAAGAATTTGATTTTACAATAGTAGATAGAAAGGGAACTGAAAATCAAATTGCTAATCATTTGTCTAGGCTTAAGTTAGAAAAACCACTATATTTTGAAAAAAAATAATTAATGAACATTTTCCAAATGAAAAACTGTTCAAAATTAATGAGTGGCATGTTCCGTGGTATGTCGACATTGTAAACTTTCTTGTTAGTGATATTATACCCTATGGATTAACATACCAACAGAAGATAAAATTTATTTTTGAAGCTAAGACTTATTTTTGGGATGACCCATTTTTATATAAACAAGGAAAGGATCTGATNCTTTGGTAAGATCGAAAAGAGAGAGTTTGGTCAGTAAATAACCAGTATGTTGGAACGAGCAGGAATTCGCCGGCCGGCGGATGTCAGTACGTAAGTGTCAGCTCCGTCGCCGGCGAGCACGTTTCCGGCGCCTGCTGACTGCGGGACAACCTGAGCTCTCCGAGCGAAGAGCTTAGTCATTGTCCTGATTAGATGACTCCAAAGTTGGGTTTCTGGTGCATTCATAGTGGGTTGTATGGCTATTTGTAGGGAAAAACGGCCCTCTTGGGTTCTGGTGGGAGGACCTTATTGGAAGTAATTTAAATCTGTATTTAATCACTGATGGTGACGTGGAATAAGCACAGCNGTAGGGAAAAACGGCCCTCTTGGGTTCAGGTGGGAGGACCTTATTGGAAGTAATTTAAATCTGTATTTAATCACTGATGGTGACGTGGAATAAGCACAGCTGGTCGGGTATTTAATTGCTCTTTTTTCTGCGTATTTTTATTTGTTTTCGTATATTTATAAATCAAACTTTTTTATATAATTTTTAATGATTATGAGCAACTATGAGAAAAATATGTAAACCACTCTAATTATTCGTATCCACGCAAATTCGGTGTTACGTGTACACAAATATCAAATTATTTCTAACCACGCACTTAATTATGATTATGTTCAAATATTAAATAAAAATAAAATAAACCACTCCAAATCAAGCGCTTAAAAATATCTGGTTCTATTATTAAAGATGTCATTTTCAAGGAGACGTCTGTCAGCTGTGTTGGAGACTTGGGGAGTGAGGTGAATCGAGTCGACTCTCCAAAATTATGTCACATCTCATAGGCCACCATTTTCTTCAATCATTTAATTTACTCTATAATTAAAAACAGCTGGGTGGCCTGATGACCGTTGAGAAAAAATATTTTGAATTTCTTTTTAATATGGGCTACTAATCAAATCTTATTAATGGTATTGAGAGATGGATCAAGTCATTTTCATGCTCTTGTTAGTGCAATGTAGCTTTCATTGTACAAGAATTATTCTCAGATTTTTTCAGGGGGGAGAAAACTATCTTCCATTTTAAAGTAACTGTGAGTTCATGTTGATGATGATGATGATGATGATTTAGTGACAATCACTTACATAACAATCAAATATTTAGGTCTCATAGGATGCTTTTAAGGAAATATTATACTATAGATCATACTTTACAAAGCCTATCTAAGATTTATTGTTAAAAAGATATTATCTTAAGTGTCAGACGGCTTATAAACGAGCAACCTTGAAGGATCGGTTAGAGTTCTCTTCCTTTGGGTAACCATGAAGGATTGGTAAATGAACTCAGCTTTGTAGCCTAAAAACGAGCTTCGTGTATATGGAATTACGTGCCTACTCTGATGCTGATTGGGGTGGTGATTCCACCAATCGTAAGTCTACCACAGGATTATGTATTTTTCTAGGAGATTCTCTCATTTCTTGGAAGAGTAAGAAGCAAGAAGTTGTCTCTCGCTCTTCTACCGAAGTTGAGTATCGTGCCATGGCATCCACCACTGCATAAATTGTTTGGTTGCGTTGGTTACTTGCTGATATGGGTGTCTCTTTCTCTAGCCCAACTCCTATATACTGTGATAACAAAAGTGCTATACAAATTGCCCGCAACTCAGTGTTTCATGAGCGCACCAAACATATTGAGATTGATTGTCATTTCACTCGTCATCATTTTCAGCATGGCACCAT
>JXCR01022746.1:183977-198611 GCA_002079205.1 Phalaenopsis hybrid cultivar
TCATCTTCCTTCTATGGCCTCCCTCTCAAGAGACACCTTGATACAAGGCCTCAAGATGCTCTCCTCCTCTCTAACTCTATAGCTATTCTCTCCTCCTTTGTGGTAGCTTAAGATATCTTCTCCCTTTCCTCTCCTAAGCCTCACACCCTTAAGATCTCTTCCCTTGCTCTCCTAAGCCTCATACCCTCTCTATTTATAGAAGCAAGAGAGTGGTAGACGGGAGGTAGGTTAGCGGTAGGTGAGCGGTAGGTAAACGGTAGGTGAACGGTTGGTGAGATGTGGTATGTGAGCGGTACCACATTACAAAAGTACCCTTTTACCTTAGTTCATTAATTGAGGGTCAAAATAACAATTCTCCACCTTGACCCTCAATCCTCCACATATTTCCTGAGGGGCCCTCAACCGTTGCTTGAGTCTGCTAAGTCCAAACAGTACATGGACTTAGCAATCACGGTTCTTCCGATAAGAGAGTACAACCCCTTTTTCCTGACTCCTTGTATGACGACACGAGGGTCTTTGGTTGCTCTGATGCAGCCATTCTCTACCTTAAACGAGCATCTGCTTGACTCCAGCGTACCTAAAGAAATTAGATTTCTTTTGAGCTCTGGTACGTACCTGACATTTTTCAGTACTCGTTCAACTCCATCAAACATTCTTATCTTGATTGATCTACTTCCAACAACCCTGTGAGCTTTATTGTCTCCCAGTAGAACAGACCCATCATTTTTCTGTTGAACTAGTCTTTGTGAGGACACATGTGAAAAGAACACCCTGAGTCGAAGGACCCACTTCTTACTGGATTCAGATTCTGTGATCACTAGGGCCTCAACAAAATCGTAGTCATCAGAGGCTACGCTTGCTTCTCCTGATTCTTCTGGTTCTTCTTGATACTTATTCTTCCTGTCTGGGCATATCCTCTTGAAATGACTATCTTTGTGACAATGATAGCACTTAAAAGATCCCCTTTATGACCAATTCCCGCCATCCTTGCTTGACCTTGATCTGTATAGACCATTTCTTGAATCTTTCTTGTTTGATCTTTCTCTGACAATAAGACTGTCTCCGCTGACTTCCTTGTCCCTATCATGTTTCCTCTGAAGTTCTTTGGCTCTAATCAGAGATTGAACCTCCTCCAGAGTAATAGTTTGCACCCTTCCATAGAGCATCGCATCCTTGAAATGCTCGTAGCTCTTAGGAATAGAGTTTAGCAACAACAGTCGCATCCTTGAAATGCTCGTAGCTCTTAGGAATAGAGTTTAGCAACAGTAGTGCTTTGTCCTCACCGTCCATCTTGACATCAATGTTCTCGAGGTCGTCGATGATCTTGTTGAACTCGTCGATCTGCTCTCGTTGAACTCATCGATCTGCTCTGAGACGGATTTGTCTTCATGCATTTTGAAGGAGTATAGGTGCTGCTTCGGAAAGAGTCTATTAGTCAGAGACTTTGTCAGGTAGAGTACCTCGAGTTTGGCCCAAAGTGCTTGAGCCGTTGTCTCCCTCGACACCTCCCTCAGAACTTTATAGCCCAGACTCAGGATTATCAAACTGTGTGCCTTGTCCAGCTTGTCGATCTTCTCCTTCTCGCTCATGTCGGCCACAAGCAAACACAGATCGTTTACGTGGTTCGATCCAACTGGATCTACGTCCACGGAAGAGAATCAAATCAATATATCATAATACAAAAGAAATAGAGAATACATAGCTTATACATAGAGACGAGCCCTCATCTTCTTTCTGTGGCCAGAGAATACATAGCTTATACATAGAGACGAACTCTCATCTTCCTTCTATGACCTCCCTCTCAAGCAACACCTTGATACAAGGCCTCAAGATGCATCAATATATCACTAAGGCAAAAGAAATGGAGAATACATAACTTATACATAGAGATGAGCCCTCACAGTTCACTAAGGCAAAAGAAATGAAGAATACATAGCTTATACATAGAGATGAGCCCTCATCTTCATATGACATCCCTCTCAAGAGACACCTTGATACAAGGCCTCAAGATGCTCTCCTCATCTCTAACTCTATAGCTATTTTCTCCTCCTTTGTGGTAGCTTAAGATATCTTCTCACTTTCCTCTCCTAAGCCTCACACCCTTAAGATCTCTTCTCTTGCTCTCCTAAGCCTCATACCCTCTCTATTTATAGAAGCAAGAGAGTGGTAGATGGGAGGTAGCTGAGCGGTAGGTAAACGGTGGGTGAACGGTTGGTGAGATGTGGTAGGTGAGCGGTACCACAGTACAAAAGTGTCATTTTACCTTAGTTCATTAATTAAGGGTCAAAATAACAAAATACAATGCATAACTTATGGTTTTACCTGCAAAAAACTGATGTGTGCGATGCTTTTCCGATGTGTATTGTTAGAAAACAAGAGATACAAAAAAAGGTGACTAGGGTTTTTGTCAATCATTCCCAAAACTCATTACAAGAGTATAAATATATGTACAAACAGGAAAAGACAAAACTACCCATAAATGATAGAGAAATTGAAATACACAACTATATTTAACATCCCCCCTCAAACTCACGATGCATCGAGGAGAATCATCGAGAGTTTGCTAATCAAAAAACAAAAACGTTGAGTGGAATGCGATTTCGTAAACACGTCAGCAAGTTGCATGGAGGAAGAAATATAGGGTAAGGTGATGGTGCCATGCTGAAAATGATGACGAGTGAAATGACAATCAATCTCAATATGTTTGGTGCGCTCATGAAACACTGAGTTGCGGGCAATTTGTATAGCACTTTTGTTATCACAGTACATAGGAGTTGGGCTAGAGAAGGAGACACCCATATCAGCAAGTAACCAACGCAACCAAACAATTTCTGCAGTGGTGGATGCCATGGCACGATACTCAGCTTCGGTAGAAGAGCGAGAGACAACTTCTTGCTTCTTACTCTTCCAAGAAATGAGAGAATCTCCTAGAAAAATACAAAATCCTGTGGTAGACTTACGATTGGTGGAATCACCACCCCAATCAGCATCAGAGTATGCACGTAATTCCAATGAGGAAGATGTAGGAAAGAGAAGGCTCTGAAATTGAGTACCCCGAAGATATCGAAGAATGCGAAGGACTGCTGCCCAATGAACTGTAGTAGGAGAAGCGACAAACTGACTGACAACATGTACAGCATAAGAGATATCTGGTCTAGTGATGGTAAGATAGACCAAGCTGCCAACAAGTGTACGATACAAAGTGGGATCGGACAAAGGAACACCATCAGAAGAGTTATAATGAGCATTAAGCTCAAGGGGAGTAGCAGTTGTCCGAGTATCAGATAGACGAGCTTGTTCAAGGATGGTGCCAGTATACTTAGATTGGGAAAGAAGATAACCTCTAGGGGAATGAGCCACTTCAATCCCCAAAAAATATCGAAGAGTACCCAAATCTTTCATCTCAAACTGTTGAGCTAATTGTAATTTCAATTCTGCAATCCCATTATCATCATCGCCAGTGATGATCATATCATCAACATATAGGGAGAGAATGATACGACCATGTGAGGTGGTTTTGAGAAACAAAGCAGTATCATGTGAGCTAGAATGAAATCCAAGTGATGTAATCACAATGGAGAATTTTTCAAACCAAGCTCTAGGAGCTTGTTTAAGTCCGTAGAGGGCTTTCTTTAATTTACAAACTTCACCATGATTATGAGAGACACCTGGTGGAGGCACCATGTAAACTTCCTCTTGAAGATCACCATTTAAGAATGCATTTTTAACATCCATTTGAGAAATATGCCATCGATGAATAGAAGCAACTGCAATAAGAGAACGAATGGTAGTCATTTTGGCAACAGGAGCAAATGTTTCTTCATAATCTAGACCATATTGTTGAGAAAGTCCCTTAGCAACCAAACGAGCTTTATATCGCTCAACAGACCCATCAGACTTAGTTTTGATTTTATACACCCAACGAGAACCAATTGCACGTTTTCCTGGAGGAAGAGAGATAATGTCCCACGTATTTGTCTTTTGCAAAGCATAAAGTTCTTCTGCCATAGCTTTCTGCCAAAGAGGATCAAGAACAGCCTCTTGATAGGAAGAGGGCTCAGACAAATTGTGAATGGAGGTTAAAAAGGAAGCAAAAGAATTAGAATAAGTAGAGTAAACAAAATCTGGCAATTTAGTTGACTTACGATCACGGTGAGGGTACCGAGGAAGAGGAGGATCCACAATCACAGAAGGTTCTTGGGGAGCCGTAGGGATAGTGGGAGCATCTGGATCGGCAGAACTACCAGTGTCAACCCTGCAAAGCTCAATATCAAGATGATTTGGATGATGAATCACATGATGAGGTTCAATATCTGTGTCGGTCTGAAAAGGATCAATTGGGATAAGATCAGACTTTGTAAAACTATGAGAAGAAGGAGGAATTGAGTAATATGGTATATGCTCAAGAAATACAACATGTCGTGAGACAAAAAGTTTTTGAGTGTCAGGATTATAACAACGATACCCTTTTTGACCGTCACCATAACCAAGAAATACACAGGTTGCCGAGCGCGAAGACAATTTATTACGTTGTACATGAGGAAGAAGAACGAAGCAAGTTGAACCAAAAACTCTTAAAGCAGAATAATCAGGAGCATGACCATATAATTTTTGAAAGGGAGACAAACCTGAAGTAACAGAAGATGGAATTCTGTTAATAATATAGACTGCGGTAAGAATAGCTTCCCCCCAAAATTCACTTGGAACAGAGCCAGACAAAAGAATGGAACGAGCTGTTTCAACAATGTGACGATGTTTCCTTTCAGCAACTCCATTCTGTTCAGGAGTGTCAGTACAAGAAGTTTGAAGGAAAGTCCCATCACATGCAAGTAACTCAGAGAATTTAGTAGAGGTATATTCACCTCCCAAGTCACTTCGAAAACATTTAATAACAGCATTATGTTGAGTTTTGACAAAAGCACGAAACATATTATAAACACTAAAAAATTCAGACCGATTTTTCATAAGATAAAGCCAACAATATCGGGTATAGTCATCAATGAACGAGACATAATATCTAGATCCACCTTTTGTAACAACAGGTGATGGACCCCATACATCTGAATGAACCAAGTCAAAAGGTGCAACAGAAAGTGAAACACTTTTAGGAAAGGGTAAAGCAGAAAATTTAGCAAGTTTACAACCACAACAGTCAGAAATATCACTAGTTTTTAACTTGCCCAAAGCGCCTGTAGTAACTAGATATTTTAGACGAGAAGAGGAAACATGTCCAAGGCGAGAGTGCCATAAATAAAATTTAGAAGAAGATGAACTCAAACGAAAAGATGATAGGTCAACACTGGAAGCTGCAATATCTGGAATTCTCAGCTCATCCAGAATATAAAGTCCACCTTGTCTACGGCCTGTCCCAATTAGCCTCTTGGATTGCGGATCCTGCACATAACAAGAAGTGGAAGAAAGTAAAACTGAGAAACCAGAATCACATAATTGACCAACAGAAACAAGGTTCAAAGTAAGACTGGGGATATAGTAAACATTCGAAAGGGATAAATGTGGTGTGCATACAGATCCAATGCCTGCTAATGACATAGGAGTGCCATCAGCAGTCATGACAGATACAGATGACGCAGGATGTAAGGATACAAATGATGTAAAGTCAGATGACATATGATGAGAGGCTCCAGAGTCAAGAATCCAAATGGAAGATGATATACCTGATGAGCTAGAAGAAGACAAACCTATATTTGAGGAGGCGGACATGGCATGTGGTTGTGTGGCAAGAAATTTTTGAAACTGTTCAGCAAGCACAGCTACTGTGGGACCTGAAGAATATGCATGTCCAACACCAGGAGAGTCTGTCGAAGGAACGACAGTAGCAACA
Source organism: Phalaenopsis hybrid cultivar (assembly GCA_002079205.1). Taxonomy (NCBI): domain Eukaryota; kingdom Viridiplantae; phylum Streptophyta; class Magnoliopsida; order Asparagales; family Orchidaceae; genus Phalaenopsis; species Phalaenopsis hybrid cultivar. The sequence continues at coordinate 189,820 of JXCR01022746.1, forward strand.
TTTGATGTTGAAGTCTTGAAGTTGCGTGGGTGTAGTGGATTCAGTTGTTGAGTCTGTTGAGATTTGTTCATCAATTTTGGGCATTGAGCTTTCCAATGACCCTTTTGCTTGCAGAAGCTACATTCATCAAAACCAACCTTTCCATGAGATTTACTTTTATTATGAGTAGCAGCAAAAACAGATGGATTAGGAGTGGGGAGAATCCCTTTCTCAACATTCCCTTTCTCAGATTGAGACTTGAGACGAATCTCTTCAGCTAATAACTCATTAACTACGGAGTCAACCGTTGGAAGAGGATTGCGGTGTAAAATAGTTCCACGAAGCCCTTCAAAGTCATTTCGAAGAGCCATCAAAAACTGAACCAAACGTTGTTCTTCTCTACGATCAGTGTATGGTTTAAAAGCTCGTAATTCTGCAGATTCAGTAAGAGATAATTGATCCCAAAGATTGGTCATAGCAGAATAAAATTCTTGAATGCTCATGTTGTTTTGTTGAAGAGCACGAATGTCTATCTCTAATTGATACTGTTTTGCAAAATTTGACTGCACATATAATCTTTCCAAATGATTCCAAACTTCTTTGGCGGTTTCATATTTTGCTAATTGAACACCGATTGATTGTGAAACCGAGTTATTGATCCAAGTGATTATTTTTGAATTATTTGCCTCCCATGCCTCCAACATTTCTTCATATTTTTCATCTTTTTCATTTATAGGCTTCACAGATGTTCCGGAAACATAACTCCACATTCTTTTTCCTTTCAAAAAATTCTTCAAAACATAACTCCAATAGGAGTAATTTTGTCCATTTAATTGGACACTAATAGACTGAAGGGAATCGTCCTTTTCACCCGTCATTGCAATGATACAAATAAAAATAAACAAAGAAGAAAAATACCACTAAATCCGCAGAACAGATCGGGAAGAGTGGCGATCCGACGGAGATGTCTCGAGCTTGATCCGACAGAGGGAGAGGCGATCCGACGGCTTTAGGGAAGGAGAGGCGATCTGACGGCCTTGCGATGCTGAGAGCGAGTTCTGTGCAGAGAAGGAGAGGCGATCCGATGGAGATGGCGAACGGGAGTCGCGATCCGACAGACGCGGGAGTCGCGATCCGACAGACGAGTTCGTCTCTCCAAGGAAGAGGGAAAAACCGGCGGGTTTTGAGTGCAAGGANGAACGGCGCTCTCACCTTGAAGGAGAGGCGATCCGACGGCTTTAGGGAAGGAGAGGCGATCCGACGGCCTTGCGATGCTGAGAGCGGGTTCTGTGCAGAGAAGGAGAGGCGATCCGATGGAGATGGCGAACGGGAGTCGCGATTCGACAGACGCGGGAGTCGCGATCCTACAGACGAGTTCGTCTCTCCAAGGAAGAGGGAAAAACCGGCGGGTTTTGAGCGCAAGGAGACGGAGAAGGCAATGTTTCCAGCGAAACCAATCGGTCGATCAAAATTGCTCTGATACCATGTTAGAAAACAAGAGATACAAAAAAGGTGGCTAGGGTTTTTGTCAATGCTTCCCAAAACTCATTACAAGAGTATAAATATATGTACAAACAGGAAAAGACAAAACTACCCATAAATTATAGAGAAATAGAAATACAAAACTATATTTAACATGTATGATGTCACTATTATCAACAGAAGAGCTGTTAGTCATACAAACCAAAGATTACCGATGAGTCGAATTGTTTTAAAAAAACTACGACATTAAATCGCCGGATAACCGTCGGTACATTTATGTCGTCGAAATATCGGTAGGTTTTGGAATTACCGACAAGTGTTTTACCTACGAGCTTAAAACTGTTGATTAGTAACATTAAAAACAATGACTTTTCTTATCATAACTAATGGAATGTGATTGTTGGAAAAAACCAAAATTCATGTAGTGCAATTTTCAGGCTAAAGAACCGTACAAAAAAGAATAATAATAAATAAAAATCTTCAACTCAAGATGTAAAGTATTTTGTAGCTCAAGTTATATTGCATGTAGTCTTTGGGAGAAGTATTACAGTACATAAATGAACNAAACTGACTGTCTCGACACGACGAATCCAATGATACCAAAATTGGTTTGATTTGCGTACAATCAAGCCCAGATCAAGTCATTGAAGCACATTTAGAGACTTTGAATCGTCAATTGAATGATCAACTTATACTTTTACATATGTATAGTCGAATCAAGTGTCTAGACGAGAGAAATCTAACGAGCTTAAGATTACTCAATTTCGATGTACTAAGATGCTCAAATATTTTAAAAAAATAATATATGTTTAGGGCAAATCAACATGTACCACGTCCAATCAGGTGGTTAGGGATGTTACATGCTAAAAGGCCAGAACCCCCTCTCCAAAACTTAATAAATATGCTTCTTTCTTCACTTAAGAGATGAAGATGGAGAGAAGACACAGTGAGAAATCACAGGCTTCCGTAACCGCGAACCATCGTCGTCCAACGTCGACCTTTAACAACCATCATAGACCATCACTGTCTACTGTCATCGACCATTACCAGCCAATACCCAATGTTTGCAATTATTATAGTTAAAAAATATATTGGTTATATCTAACACTTGTATTTTCTTTGTATTATATAAAGATCAGTATAGTTTTTTGTGCGAGATTGTAACCATGTTTCTCCCCATCGTGAGAGAAGCGCGCACCCATGTACTTACAAACACATAGTGAATTGCTTTAATTGGGCCAAGCTCCGAAATTTTTTCTCTTTCTAAACTATTTTTTGATCTCCTCCAACTACTTTCGTTTTATCTATGCGTGTGCTGGATCTTTGTCCAACATTATGACGTTAAATAATCACTCTATTTTCGTGAATTAATATCGACACACAATAACTATCTTCTTAAAAGTGAAATAAGACTTTCTAATTAACCTACTAATTAATCTGTTAAACTAAACTCATATACTTTTGCTCTACAAACCCAGCCAAATTATAAGTTTCCCAACCGATCCAAGGTATTAAGTAACCTAACATAGACATGCATGTGAAATAATTGAACCATGTACGGACTTAATTAGTTTATTAATTATATATTAGATTTGTGAAAGTAAAATAATTATAAAAAAAGTATTTTCTTACTCACTTCTATTGATTATAAGAAGAATTTTTTAAGCATTAAATTAATTTTAAAATNATAAACATTCGAAAGGGATAAATGTGGTGTGCATACAGATCCAATGCCTGCTAATGACATAAGAGTGCCATCAGCAGTCATGACAGATACAGATGACGCAGGATGTAAGGATACAAATGATGTAAAGTCAGATGACATATGATGAGAGGCTCCAGAGTCAAGAATCCAAATGGAAGATGATATACCTGATGAGCTAGAAGAAGACAAACCTATATTTGAGGAGGCGGACATGGCATGTGGTTGTGTGGCAAGAAATTTTTGAAACTGTTCAGCAAGCACAGCTACTGTGGGACTTGAAGAATATGCATGTCCAATACCAGGAGAGTCTGTCGAAGGAACGGCAGTAGCAACATTTGATGTTGAAGTCTTGAAGTTGCGTGGGTGTAGTGGATTCAGTTGTTGAGTCTGTTGAGATTTGTTCATCAATTTAGGGCATTGAGCTTTCCAATGACCCTTTTGCTTGCAGAAGCTACATTCATCAAAACCAACCTTTCCATGAGATTTACTTTTATTATGAGTAGCAGCAAAAACAGATGGATTAGGAGTGGGGAGAATCCCTTTCTCAACATTCCCTTTCTCAGATTGAGACTTGAGACGAATCTCTTCAGCTAATAACTCATTAACTACGGAGTCAACCGTTGGAAGAGGATTGCGGTGTAAAATAGTTCCACGAAGCCCTTCAAAGTCATTTCGAAGAGCCATCAAAAACTGAACCAAACGTTGTTCTTCTCTACGATCAGTGTATGGTTTAAAAGCTCGTAATTCTGCAGATTCAGTAAGAGATAATTGATCCCAAAGATTGGTCATAGCAGAATAAAATTCTTGAATGCTCATGTTGTTTTGTTGAAGAGCACGAATGTCTATCTCTAATTGATACTGTTTTGCAAAATTTGACTGCACATATAATCTTTCCAAATGATTCCAAACTTCTTTGGCGGTTTCATATTTTGCTAATTGAACACCGATTGATTGTGAAACCGAGTTATTGATCCAAGTGATTATTTTTGAATTATTTGCCTCCCATGCCTCCAACATTTCTTCATATTTTTCATCTTTTTCATTTATAGGCTTCACAGATGTTCCGGAAACATAACTCCACATTCTTTTTCCTTTCAAAAAATTCTTCAAAACATAACTCCAATAGGAGTAATTTTGTCCATTTAATTGGACACTAATAGACTGAAGGGAATCGTCCTTTTCACCCGTCATTGCAATGATACAAATAAAAATAAACAAAGAAGAAAAATACCACTAAATCCGCAGAACAGATCGGGAGGAGTGGCGATCCGACGGAGATGTCTCGAGCTTGATCGCGAACGGGAGTCGCGATTCGACAGACGAGTTCGTCTCTCCAAGGAAGAGGGAAAAATCGGCGGGTTTTGAGCGCAAGGAGAAAAAGAACGGCGCTCTCACCTTGAAGGAGAGGCGATCCGACGGCTTTAGGGAAGGAGAGGCGATCCGACGGCCTTGCGATGCTGAGAGCGGGTTCTGTGCAGAGAAGGAGAGGCGATCCGATGGAGATGGCGAACGGGAGTCGCGATTCGACAGACGCGGGAGTCGCGATCCTACAGACGAGTTCGTCTCTCCAAGGAAGAGGGAAAAACCGGCGGGTTTTGAGCGCAAGGAGACGGAGAAGGCAATGTTTCCAGCGAAACCAATCGGTCGATCAAAATTGCTCTGATACCATGTTAGAAAACAAGAGAGACAAAAAAGGTGGCTAGGGTTTTTGTCAATGCTTCCCAAAACTCATTACAAGAGTATAAATATATGTACAAACAGGAAAAGACAAAACTACCCATAAATGATAGAGAAATAGAAATACACAACTATATTTAACAATATTGACTGTCTCGACACGACGAATCCAATGATACCAAAATTGGTTTGATTTGCGTACAATCAAGCCCAGATCAAGTCATTGAAGCACATTTAGAGACTTTGAATCGTCAATTGAATGATCAACTTATACTTTTACATATGTATAGTCGAATCAAGTGTCTAGACGAGAGAAATCTAACGAGCTTAAGATTACTCAATTTCGATGTACTAAGATGCTCAAATATTTTAAAAAAATAATATATGTTTAGGGCAAATCAACATGTACCACGTCCAATCAGGTGGTTAGGGATGTTACATGCTAAAAGGCCAGAACCCCCTCTCCAAAACTTAATAAATATGCTTCTTTCTTCACTTAAGAGATGAAGATGGAGAGAAGACACAGTGAGAAATCACAGGCTTCCGTAACCGCGAACCATCGTCGTCCAACGTCGACCTTTAACAACCATCATAGACCATCACTGTCTACTGTCATCGACCATTACCAGCCAATACCCAATGTTTGCAATTATTATAGTTAAAAAATATATTGGTTATATCTAACACTTGTATTTTCTTTGTATTATATAAAGATCAGTATAGTTTTTTGTGCGAGATTGTAACCATGTTTCTCCCCATCGTGAGAGAAGCGCGCACCCATGTACTTACAAACACATAGTGAATTGCTTTAATTGGGCCAAGCTCCGAAATTTTTTCTCTTTCTAAACTATTTTTTGATCTCCTCCAACTACTTTCGTTTTATCTATGCGTGTGCTGGATCTTTGTCCAACATTATGACGTTAAATAATCACTCTATTTTCGTGAATTAATATCGACACACAATAACTATCTTCTTAAAAGTGAAATAAGACTTTCTAATTAACCTACTAATTAATCTGTTAAACTAAACTCATATACTTTTGCTCTACAAACCCAGCCAAATTATAAGTTTCCCAACCGATCCAAGGTATTAAGTAAGCTAACATACACATGCATGTGAAATAATTGAACCATGTACGGACTTAATTAGTTTATTAATTATATATTAGATTTGTGAAAGTAAAATAATTATAAAAAAAGTATTTTCTTACTCACTTCTATTGATTATAAGAAGAATTTTTTAAGCATTAAATTAATTTTAAAATAAATATAACAACTATATTTTTATTCATATTATTTTTATTTATTCCTTTTTAAGAAAATTAAAATTATTAAATTTTTTTGACATAATTTTTTTTCTCCAATACTATATATAAAATAATCATAAAAAAAATTTAATTCATGTGTGCACAAGTAATTAGTTACTTCATATTGTTGCTAATGATCTAATTTGATCCAATAGATTTAGTGTGGCCTGAAATATGCTTGTAGCTCGTTATATTCGATTATCAGCCGAGCTAGCTTGAAAATGAATCGAGTTCAATCCGGCTCAAAATCGAAACAAGCTGGCTCAAATTGAGTTATTTGGATCAGCTTCAGTTCGGATTTGACTCAGTTTGACTCAAAATTGAAATTGACTCGCTCAAATTGAGTTATTTGGATCCGTTCCTACTTGAAATTGGCTCGTGACTTATTATATACAACGAGCTAGTCTCGAGCTAGTTCGAGCCGATTCATATACGACATGAAATATTTTCGAAGTTTCAACTCAATAGTCGGCTCATTTATTTCAATCCATTCTTGTCCGACCAAAAATTTGATCGATATTTTAGCGATTAACAATATTCAAGCTAAATTAACAGCCATATTTTATATGAGAAAAAAAAAAAGCAATTATAATACCATTATTCTTCCTCATTTTATTAAGCGCATAACGCCAACTTTTGCCAATTTATTCATTGCATTTTTCTTCGCTTTAAAGACTGATGTCATAATAATGTCTCCACCTGCGCTAAATTTTAAAATTAGATTTTCTTTTTGAAATTTAATTTATTATTGACAACATAATTTTAAAATAAATTATGTTAATCTTTTAAGAGATAGGGTCCTGTATTGTTCGTGAGTTCATACAACCTACAAAAAAACACCATTTTTAGGAGGAAGGTACGAAGTAGATGATGAAAGTATTGCTAGTGCTCCTGTTTCTCACTCTATTTTTTCTTCGACTTTTTCTAATAACATCACAAAGAGAGAGGAGCCAGTTTCAAACTTTATTTTCTTTTTAGATCCTCGTCCCCTTTCTCAGTTTCATTCGTTCTTCCTTTTATATATGAGAGAAAATAAATCTTAAATTTGTTACGTTCGACACTGTGTCTGTCCGTGGAAAAATTATTCCATACGGATCGCTTGCGTGCGGTGTCCGATCCTACGGTCCTAATGTATTTCGGTAGGCCCCACCTAAAATTAAAAAAAAAAATGGAAATAATCCTGACCGTGATCTACAGTCAGGATCAGACACCGAATGCAGAGATACATGTAGTGTCCGTATGCAATAATTTCTCTTGTCCATGACATCTTGATAAAAATATCGCATTGCAAGTGTGAGGCAACGAGAAAAATATGGATTAATAAATAAACTATGACAGCAGTTTGTTTTGCCTCAGACTAGCTTGATCATTTTGACATTTGAGCTTTGTTCAATTTGAAGACTTCTATGGATGACTGGATGAGGATATTGCCTTTAAAACCTGAGACATATTGAACTTAACATTGTGCCCATTAAAGCGATGTGACACAATCTGGACACGTTCAGTATAATGTCTACATTTTTTTTTTTATATTGAATAAAAAGAAAATACTGAATATTTTTAAAATTTTAGTTTCTAAGAAAAATTAAAAGAAAATATTGGAAAAAATATATAGTTGTTCAACATATTAAATAAAATTTGAATAAATTTTCTTATAGGATTAATTTAAAATTTTATTTCTCATTCAAATTTAGTTTCTAAGAAAATAAAAAATGATTCATTCCTTCACAATTTAAACTCATTCCATTTTTCTTTTCATAAGAGAATGATCAGTGATAAATATATATATAATCATGACATATAATATGTAATTATAAAATTACTCATGTACCGTACCGCGAGAGCGTTGCCGCCGCACCCCTAACTCACATAACGAAACACCTCTGATTGGACGGATGTTTCCGCTTCACTCCTCTCACGAGCTCCACTATGCTTGCTCGCTGCACTCGCTCTGTTCCGCTCCGGCATCTGTCACTTATCTAATATATGAGTCATACCTGACATTCATAAAATGATTCTTTTACTTATAGAGGAGATGGTACATAATGATAATATTAAGTTTTTGTCTATGCTTTAAACGTGATTTGTACTGGGGTGTTTCTGATATTTAACATGTATGAGCTTATCATTTGATTTCTTTTTGACTTGATCGGCTAAGCTTAATTGACTTCGGGGTGCAGGTCAACTTGCCTGGCTGAACTAGGTCGAGCATGCAGGTTGGGTCGGTTCGTCCAAGCTAGATCGGATGTCTAGGTTGGTTTCGTTGTCCCTCTGAGTCAGTCGTCCAGGATGAATCACTCCTCTAAGAAATTCAATATGACATATTTTTGTTGTACACGCACACACTCATATGTGTGTGTATGTATGTATAATAGGATATTATTATTTTTGGAGCTACATGATACTGTCGGCCATGGCGTAGGATGTAACGTTCCATGTCATGAAGACGACGACGGCTCGCCCAACTTGGATTCCAACATGATGTGATATAAACTAATCAATACAAATCTGTCAAAACTGCAACATTTTAATATAATTATTTATAAGTATATATATATATATATATATATATATATATATATATATATATATATATATATATATATATATTATATCAAATATATAATATTTGTGTGTATATA
>JXCR01022746.1:198665-291584 GCA_002079205.1 Phalaenopsis hybrid cultivar
TTATAAGTATATATATATATATATATATATATATATATATATATATATATATATATATATATATATATATATATATTATGTCAATTAAATAATATTTATGGGTGTATATGCCATTATAAGCCATTGGCTTTTTGTTGGTCGTATGGGGGCTTATTGATGATAAGAGGATGCTTTTTCCATGAGAGGTTGTGATATCATTTTCATCAGCTATATTATTTGATCATTTTTATTTATTTATTTAATTATAATTAATTTTCATGAGAGCTAGATGACACAACCTTTGAATTGATTGATACTATTTATAAATTAGAGTTGAGTTATCAATACACTTATCTCAACGAAAGCCATTCCGAATGGGTGGAAGCAATAGACCGAACAACTAGATGTAATAACCAAAGCTAAGTAAGCGAAGTGCCTGAGGTTAAGTGACCGAGGCTGAGTGATCGAAAACGGGTGACTGGGTTCAGAGCCTGAGACAGGCACTCGAGGCCAAGCGTCTAAAGCTAGCCTAACGAGGCTGGGCGCCCCAAGGTTGAGTGACCTTAGGCGAACATTCGAGGATGAGTAGATGAAACAAAATATTTGTATGCTAGAAGATAGTAGCTCATAACCAGACATTTCTCCTTTGTTAATGATCTAATTAGAGGTTGGCTTCTTTGAGGACCCTGACTCATAATAAGATAAGGGTGACAAGAACTGAAGGGACCACAACCTAAGAGTATTGGGCGGGATAGACCCTAATACATCTTTTTACGAAGACTCAACCACTATAAACAGAGGAAATTAAATGCATCTCAGTAAATTATATAAACTTGCGATTATAATTGCCATCTTTATTGTATTTGTTTTCTCATCTTTTTTCGGTGTACAAGTTTTATTCTACACAGATTTTATGTTTATGTTTAAGGATAATTACATACAGACCAACCGAGACAATGATATTTACAAATTAAACTCCCAGGTAATTTTTTTGAACTACGGAACCGATGTTTTAACAAGAATTTTGATGTTTGAGCGACAATTTGAAAAATGGATGAAATAGGGTGGTTGATATGTAAATACCAAGTCGGGTGATTTTGTATGTAAGAAAGATCAAAATCAACAAATTTACTTGTCAAAACTTGAGGTTCTCTAAGATATAGAAATAGGACTATTTATTAAAGAAAATTTTATGAACTACTAAAAAGAGAGAATATGAGTTGATTAAGAGATGTTGGTGCTGAATCACAAATTGTCTAGGAGACATGCTTAAGGAATAAAGCGCTAACGAGGAGAGAGAGAGAGAGAGCGCACTATAGAACAGTAATTTTACATAACATTCATTTATGAAATGGACCTCTATTTATAGGAATAGACACAACAATCACTCTTCTGACATTGCAACCCTAACTTTGAAACCAACTTTTTAGTTATGTACAGATCATATGACACTAAATTTCCTGTAGGGTTCGTCTCTTTCAATAATGTTGATACATGATTGAATGCTTCTCTGGGCATATTATTAAAATCAGATTTGATGATGAACATTCTCAGCAACGCAAATAACTCTGTATGTGTTGTGAAATCATCCCATAAAGGTTATTGTAAAGTGTTTAGTAAGTCATAGAACTATTGCGATTCATTGTTTGTTATTTAAGGTTCGTGTTAAATGCTCTCAACCAATTGAAATTTTTGAGCATCATGAACCATTTCTTCATATGCGCCAGGATCAAATTCCTCTACATGAGGGGCATAACTTGTCAAGGCACCTTCTTGCTCAACTGAACTTCAAGTTCTTGCTTACCATGTGCAGTCCAGTAGAAATAATTAGGTTTGAATCCTCTGCAGTAAAGATCAAAACTTGAAATGCTTGATTTTTTATATAACTAACTAGGTTTGAAATCTTTTTGGACCATGACAATGTTCGAGACTCGGGTGAAACACTACACCTCCCGAATGTACCCTGCTTCCTTCAGCTTCAACACCTCCTCTCCAATGGGTTCGACCAGTGCAATTGCTTTGTTTCTTATCTTCTGTTTGATTGGTCGAACAGTGGGGCTCAAATTTAGCTAGTGGTAGGCAACGTCAACTGATATCTCTGACATCTCTGCAGCGATCCAAGTGAGGACGTCGCGATGGTCTCGAAGCGTTTGAATCAACAACTCCTTGTACCCTGCATCAAAATTATCACATAGCAGGAAATATTTACCGGGCTCAACTTCGACGACAGGAACCTCAAGAGTTGTCTCGCTGGTCTCGTGGCCCCCTTCCCTCCGGTTTTTAAGGTCAAGTGGCTCTTGTTCCACACTTCCTACCCCTCAGAAGTTGCAGACCCACGACTGCTCGAACTCTCCTTTGATAGTGATAACCTCTCTGTCTCACAGGAACTTGACCACAAAGTGTAGGTGGACACCACGACCTTGAAGTGATTCAACAGCGGGTGGTCGAAGGTGACGTTGTAGGTTGGAGGCGAGTCTACTATCAGAAAGTCTTCTGTCTCAGTAAATTTCTACTCACATTATCCTCAGGTGACATCCAATAGTATTAAGCCCAGTGCCTCATTCCTTTCACCTGAAAAACCATGTAGTGGGTCAGCCGGCGCTACCAACCAGTTGTCCCGAAGGTTAAGCTTATCGAGCACTGACTTGAACAATATGCTCACAGAACTACCAGATAGATTGTCATCTCTGAATGTGATGGGAGGGTAGCTTCCACTCCTCTGCATGGCCGCAAGATTGCACTGTTCTCCAGTCTTGGACCTCTTGTGGGAGTTCTACCGAGAGGAATTTGTTCCTCCGAGAATGGTTGGGACTATAGTAGTGATATGGTAGACATTCATCCAGAAGGGCCCAAAGGGGCCTTTATTGTTGGAGCTTTTCCATTCCTTCAGCTTCTTTGTCTTAATCAACTCCTCGACGAGACTCCAAAGATTCATGCATTCCTCCGTGTCATGGTTGTGACCCCGATAGTATTTACAATACTTCCTCATATCTCAAAGAAAAGCTTCGACCCTATTAGCGTGGCCTCCTTGAAGTATTCTTTATCCTAGATGGCATATACAATCTCCACCATTGATACCCTCAACAAGGTAAGCCGTAGGTCTCTGAATTCACTGTGCGGTTACTCATAATACTGTGTCGGCCTCTCATAATACCGAGCATACCTCGGGTCGCAATTCCTTGGCTTATCTTCTGGTTAGTTGTACCGATTAGATCCTTTGTTATCGCGAGAGGATTGGCCTTCATACCGACGCCTGACAGGTGGTCGGTGGTTTTCCTTGGCTTTGACCCACTAGTAGAGGAAGCTATTTTCAAGACTTGATGCTCCGCTGGCTCTGATTTAGGAGTGCTCTCCTCAGCGAGCATGTACTTGTTGTCTATCTCCAACTACTCAACCAAGTACTTATGTCCTTGTAAGCTGAGGTCGAAATAAAATCTTTTTGACCTCAAGCCTTGTTCTAGGGCAACCTGTGCCATGTCAGCTCAAAGGTCCTTTAACTCCATCATTTCCCTCTTAAAACAAATGATATAAGAGCGTCGTCTCTCATTTGGCCCCTGCTTCATCTACCACAGGGCTCATGAGTTCTTCTTTGGTGCCCGAGCATTCACGAACTGTGCTAAAAAAGCCTTCAGATGTCCAAAAGCTGCTCATGCTTCTGACCTGAAGTGAGTGGAACCACTTCAAGGTTGATGACCTCGGAGTGATAAAGATCAGTTGGCACTTGAACGCACCTAAAACCTTCAGTATACACATTATGAATTCGAACAAGTCGATGTGGTCCCTTGGGATCTAATCGGCTCCGATAGGCATTCAACTCCAGAAGCTTAAACATGTCTAGGGGTTCAGCTCCAGAGACATGGAAGGAGAAAGTATTCTTTGACTAACATGGTGTTTCAGTGCGCCCAAGCCATTACTTTTCCACTTGTGTGGATTCTACGTTGTTTTGGTATTGCGAATCATCGGCCCTCTCGGGGCCATTGTTCAATCTTATGTCGTTGTGAATTGACGCAACCACCTGTGACAGGCTTTGCTCCTGAGGGACCTGACCTCCTGTTAGGGCTGTGACGACCCTTAAGACCTCCATGATCTGACCTGACACCTAGTCCATGATCTGAGTCCACATCTTCTACATCTCTCGCTGCATGTGTTGCTCTATTTCTTCTCAAGCGGGTTATACGTTAGTTATTTCTCTTGTCACCCTCTTCTCTTTGTGATCTTTGTGCTTTTCTTGTCAATGAAGTAAAACACTCACCGCACCTTTTAGGATGTTAAATCCAAAATTGTCATGAAAACACGCCTCAGGAACAGAGCGCTAGAGAGAGAGAGAGAGAGAGAGAGAGAGAGAGAGAGAGAAGAGCATAACACAATATAGAACAACAAATTTGTGTATCCGTTATTCATGAAATGGACCCACATTTATGGAATATGGGGGGTGTATACTTACATATTGTACTCATAATATACGTAGATACAGTGTGAGTATTTTAACCAATATATGAATATTGAGTCAAGGGCCTGAAAGGCTCTTGACTGAAACGGGCAGGAACCTTGGCAAACTTGAGGCTTGACATGACTGGATCGCTAAGAAGATGTTCGACAGTACAAAGCCAGGTGCCTATGATAGCCTTCAGCCTGGCTTCATTTTGGTCAGGCAACCATTTGCTAAGGGTCCAATGTAAACTGTTGATTTGGCTATTTGGTTGAGTTTATCCCTACATAGGTGGGGTGAAAAGCTCCGACCACCTATTTTAGAGCCGGGCAATTTGATTTGCTCATCCGGCCGGACTAAAAAAAAAAAATTGGATTCATCGACATGGATCTTGTGCCGGTAGATTGATTTCCAAGAATGTGATCTAATTCCATCCGCCTGGGAAATGCTTTCTTCTCTATCTAAGGGAGTTGGTTGGCTAGACATGGTGCATCAGATTGTCCTTGGCGGGCGCAATGCCACGCCGTCTACCTCCGCCAGCCTTGGGATATCCTCAAGATTTATGCTAACACGTGTTTTATATACACTTTGAGTTAATAGATAGAGAAATTTAAGTGTACATTCTTGTTCCTCTTAGTATAAGCATCACTTTGAATATCATTGATATTACCACTACAATTGGTCCTATGAAAGTACTCTTTAGTACATATAAAAAGCCCTTCCTAGCCAATATATTATATATGATGCAAAGGTTTTTAATCTTAAGATATTAATGGAGCTTTGATCACCAACTAGACAAAAAAAAAATCAAATCAATCATGGGATGATTAAATCTTAAAATATTAAGTTTAATGATAAGATTCTCTCCTTAAACTTGCTCTTATGCGTGGTTGAATTCTAGATGACTCTATAACTGTTAACAATTTTAATATGAGAAAGATTAAGATATAGGTGCATATCTTTTAAAGTATAACAATATGAAATTTCTAAAAATAGGCAATGAAAAAATCTAATGATAATATTAGCAATCAAATCATAAAAATAAGTATAGCTATATAGTAAATAAATTCATGAGCACTTTGTACTTGTGTAGATAGATCATTAGAGACATTAAAATTAAAAGCCAAATACATTCTTTCATTCTTATTTAATAATGATCAATCTTGATGCCATAAAAAATCTTCATGATAAGGCACAAATATCAACATAATAATTTCTAAATTCAAATTCAAGATCACTCTTGCAATGCTTTTAGCAACTTAATATAGAAATTGAACATCTTCGTAATACAAACCCAATGGCATTAAAATTGATTTGATTTGAGCCCAAATGAGCTTGGATCAAGCATTTGAAGTATGACTTAATGCTTTGAGGGATTAATTGAAATGTCAAACGATCTCAAATTTTAACATGCTTACACTCAACTTAACCATCTCAATGAGGGGAATCTAACGAGCCTATGGACACTTAATTTTGATGTCATTAAGATATTTAAATAGTAAATAATTTATCTATCAAATGAATCCCACATAACGTTTGATAGAGTGTCAAGAAATTTTAGCTAAATTCATCAATATGTTTTACCCAAAGCTTTTTGAATAAAATCATAGTTTTAACATGAAGGGAGAGAGAGAAAGGTATGAGCTAAATCCAAACTCTTGAATAGAACAACAAGCTAACAAACACCAAGATCATCACCGACCACCATTGGCGGTTATTGTAGCCCGATTATTATTCTTACACGATTGTTGTCTAATCCTTATAGCTCAATTAAAACTTTGTAACCCCATGTTCTCTACTTGGAGAAAAGAAAAACTTTATATCTTAAAATATATAATGGAAGATTTTGATTGGGCAAGGCACCATAATTTTCTTTTTTTCAAGTTTTTCACGTAAAATCTCTACTGTCTCTTCATCCAATACTTCATTTATTTGTCTGCGTTGGATCTTCATACACCGCAGTGACTTTTCAAGCACGTAACAAATCTAAATGACAATTACAATATAAAAAATTATGGCAAAGTGTTAGTTGTTGATGACTAACCTTTAAATATTACATCAACAACAAAGCAAATGTGTATAATCACATAAATATAAGGCATAATTCAAAATGCAATTGAATGAAACAAAAGACATGAATAGACAATCTAATCTCTCTTTTTTTTTAAGAAGAATGTGATTAAAAATTAATAAAATTTTAACAATGGCCAAAAAAATTTCACTAAAACTCTAATTTGTTATTGATATAATAAAAATGAATATTGCTGATAAAATTATTAAACAACAAAATTTTATCATAGGAAAAAAAAAAAACAGTTCTAAAAGCCCCTTTTTTTTCTTATAAAACAAAGTATTTATTTTATAGATAATATGATTATTTTCCATGCCTTTTGATGTAAAAATACATACAAAAATCCTTACATATTTATCCTCCTGCAAAAAATTATATAGGAATAAGCATATAAATCATCAACAACATTAATATAAATCCTATATTGCCACAAAAATCATCATAATTTTTTTTTCAAACAAGCACAAGAATAGATAAATCCATAATTTATTTCCCAAAGCAAAATTAAATGATAGAAGAACAAAAGCCAAGTGGGGTGGGCGACATGAATCATTTTTCTCCAATATGTCCTATTGAGCATTCTATTTTCATTTAATTTTAATAAATTAAGATCATTCTTTATACAACAAGCCTGAATCTTTTCAAGTCTACCTCTAACTTTCTCAACTAAAATTCAAAACATTAACTCTTCTAAAATAGTCATCAGATGGTCTACGTTTAATGCAACGAAATCATCTAAAGTGACTCTCTCTTATCTTATCTGCCACTAGAGCTACTCCAACCCTTTTCACGGATATATCTGTTTCACATATTGTCTCCAAATGTAAAGTCACTCATCCGCCAGAACATTCTCATCTCAGCATTCTCTTCTACAGACCAATATTCTGCACCATAAAATATTGTAAGTCTAGCAAATATAAATGGTTCTTTTTTCAAAATTAATTAGTACATCTCTAAAAAAAATAAGCTCCAAATAATTA
Organism: Phalaenopsis hybrid cultivar; assembly: GCA_002079205.1. Lineage (NCBI taxonomy): Eukaryota > Viridiplantae > Streptophyta > Magnoliopsida > Asparagales > Orchidaceae > Phalaenopsis > Phalaenopsis hybrid cultivar. The sequence continues at coordinate 206,125 of JXCR01022746.1, forward strand.
ATTACTCAGATGTAAACAGACAACCAAAAAATCAGATATTTTGTCTATCTACTGTTATTCAGATCAGCTTGACATGGATACTTTACCCTATAAAAGCCATCATGATGTAATCAGCTTCTCATATAGGAGAAAGCCCAATCACTCCCAATAATAACCAACCAACACATGAAGATTTTTAGCATACAGAAACAAATAAGAACTGCAGATTATTTTTTATTTCCTATTATTATTATTTTAAAGCGAGCTCTCAAACCCGACTCTTTTGAGTTCTTTACTTTATTTCTGGCTACATCAAAGTGCCAAAATAGTCCCAACTCTTTACATGACAGTTTTAATTTTCAAGTTTATAAAAATGTCAAAAAAGACTTCAGACTCTTTAAATTGGGGTTGAAATAATCCCGTGAAAGATTATTAGAGCTCAATTTTAAAATAATAAGGGACTATTTAAGCACCTTTATAAATTTCGGGATTAAAATAACCCCATATAAATAGTCAGGACATTTCGACACTTTATTCAAACCAATATGTCGCACAAATATTCAGCATTTATAAATAAAATTTAAAAACTATTCTAACTACTCTAACTGATCTATATAAGATCACTTCATTGATTATAATGCAAATTTTAAGTATTTGAAGGATCTAAAATGACCTATATATATGACAAATATAGAAGAGCTTGAAGAAGCATATCTACAAGCACCGAACATGCGGCCAAAGAAGAAAAAAAATAAATCTACATAGCAGCACACCTTTCTTATGTATTTACACATTTCACACCTAAAATTTCATATTTACATACGGTTACGAGAGCGCCTAGGCAAATTTGTCTTTTGTATGCTTGAAGGCAATTTAGTCTTTTATTAATTTTATTGTTGGGTATAAATAGGTTTATTATGTCCAGGGGTAAGTTATATGCAGGAGATTGAGTTATGAGTCTTATGTTTAGGTCTTTGGAGAGATTTCCTAACTCTCGAATTGTAGAAATTGAGAGAGATCGCCTACCTCTCGAAGTGTAGGTGTTCATCTTTTGTATTTTTGTGAGTTATTTGAATTATTGAAGAAAATATTCGTATTTGCCATAAATTTATGTGGAAAAACATGTCGATTTCTGCCTCAGATCATAACACATACACAACACATTGGTGCTATAAAGCTATGCATGAAAATGTACATTTCACTTTTAAAAAATGGTAATAGTGCTATTTTTAATATGATGCTAAAGATTTGAGTGCTTTGTTGTAAACATGATAGTTTAGGTGTGAGATATAAAGATACATAAGAATTGTGTACCATGCATGTAAATACCACAAGAGAAAGATAAATATATAAATAAATAGAATTTAGTAGAAAGAAACAGTATAATTGTATCTATATTAAACAAGTTAGGCCAGCAAGCTAAAAAGTCAGGTGTAATTCAAGCTCGCTCATTAATTCATCAAGCTCAGCTCAAGCTCAGCTCAGCAGTCAGTCAATTTCACTCAGTTACACCCCAATTTGAATCCTAAAATATAAGAATTTTCATTAAAAAAAAAACAAATTCTGTCAACTAACACTACATTTATCTACCACCCGAAACATTGATATTTACAAATTAAACACCCATGCAATTTTTTTGAACTCCCGAACCAGTGTCTTTGATAAAATGAAACATATGAGTTGGGGTTTTACCATGAATTTTGATATTCGAGTAACAATTTGAAAAATGGATGAAACAGGATGGTTGATTTGTAAATACCAAGCTTCGGGGGGTTTGTATGTAATTGCCCCTTCTTCAACATACAGGCCCACCCACATGCGCTTAGAGCAAGTCAAAAGAGAGAAGCAAAAATTGAAAAAAAAAAAAAGAATGGAGAACTGATTACCATTTCCTTCAATTGAAAGAAAAAAACTGCTGTAGAAGCTGCTACAGTATCTAAAAGATAAGGATGGACCTACAATCTATAAATGTTTTATCCTTCTATATTATTATTAGTAAAATTTAATTAAAAAAATGTCAAACATTTCTGGGAGCTACATGTACCAAGATGAATAACATGCTTTAATGCACAGTGAGATTTTTTATGGAAACACCAAGCTCAATCAAATGTGATGTGTGCCACAATAAGATTCAACCATAGTACAAAATAACTGTTCACTACTAAGTTATTCCGGAATGAGCAGAAAAGTAGCCAAAGAATGCATTTAGAAGCAGCAAACTTTACAATAAATGCTAAAAATAGATAAAACTAAGAGGCTGAAGTTTAAGAAATGATTGAAACCAGCAGCAGTCATTTACAAAATGCTCCCCCAAACAAGCCATTTCAATACATGTCAATAAACTAAATCTAAAATTTGCCTTTTTTTTAATAAACTTCAAAAAATGAATGTCATAAAATATGAATGCAACATTAAAAGTACCTAGAAGTTCATCCATCCTACTATCACTCTCGTCCAAATATAAAATTGTGACATTTTGATATGAACCAGTGCATTGGTGTTGGTGTATAAAAGTTGTCTGTTATTGCGATGTTGCTATAAGTGTTTAAGTTGATGTGATAAAAATTCACTTTAGATCTTTTCATAATGCTCCATACTATACACCTATTCCTATAAAAAACAACGTGAGAACTCAAAAAGAACAAAAAAGAAAAACAAATTAGTTTATCAAAGGCACTGATGAAAATGTATACCTGTTCTTAAGCAGTAATGATGAAGAAAAGCCAGTTACTGAAGTCTTCTGGGAAGAACTGCTCCATGGAGCTAAGAACAACTGAAAACCTGCAATTTATTCTCACTGATGGCACCAAGTAAGCCCAAATTTATTGAACTCGAATATTTAATGTCAAGTATTGGAGATTGATGCGGCCGATGACAAGAATGAAGCTGAAAGGATGGCAAGTTCCATAGGTACACACCACGAGTTGACTCATCTCCGCAAGCAAACATCGTGTTTTTTCCTTCGGCGAATATAACTACGGATTTCGACATCCTCACTTGGCTTACGTAACAATTAACCACATTACCCTTCTGAAAAGATGTGCTGTCGATTCTCTTGAGGTGTACATGAGAGCCCAACTTTGCTGATAAATAAAGAGATTCTGAGGGTGATAATGGAGTTTGTGAAGGTATAGGATCACCAGAGAGCTCTACTTTAGGACGAAAGGAGGCCACGATATCACTGCTAGAACTGTCACAAGCGAGCGAAATACATATGCCTTGAGACTCTAATTCAGGTATCAAGAATGGCCTGCATTTTGGAAGAAAATATTAGATGATTTTTCTAATTTACAAGTAAAATAGAGTTCTTCTGATTGAGAATGTCAATTGGATGTTTATGATTCAAGGATAAAATCATGAAGGGAATGATCAAAATGACCAAGCATTCCCTATGATTTGAGCATATAAGGCCGTGAAGGATCAAAGAAATTGTATTCGGTGATGATTTAACGTGTAGTTTTTTTTCAAAAACTTATCAATGGTGTTAATTTTTAGATCTACTGTTGAAATTGATAATGAATGCTGAAAAGAGTTCGTAGGCCTTATGTTTTTATTAACTTCAGTATCAGATGAATTAACGCAAATAAAAACTTTAGCAGACCAAAATAAAAGAGGGAGAGAGACTCATTTATGGATCCAATTCAAAATATAGAAAAAGTAAGGTAAGACAACCTTTGTCCAGAACCACCAACATCCCACAAGCACGGACCAACTGAAGAAGCGGTGAGAACCTTTCTGGAACAGTGATTTTGCTTAAGTGAGCAGATAGAATGAATGGGGAATCTAGACAAACCCTCAATGGATTCCAAGCAACCTGCAGTTTGGCGTATATCGAACATCAGGAGCATTCCATTCTGTTCATAATAAAGAGTAACGGAAGATGAAAATTAAGAGATTATAATACTTTCAAACATACAAAATTAATGAAGAAATGCTTCAATAAAACAGAAACCTGCAATCCGGCATAAATATGGCAAGGTTCATTCACATCTACTGAACATGACCAAGCAGGCGCCTGCAAAAAAATAAAATAAAATCAAACTTCAATGCAACGCGTAATTTTTTTATAAATTTATCCTACAGGAATGATATGCTGAGTTTTTTTATAGAGTTCTTTTTAGATTACATAAAAGTTAAGAGTGAACATCCATGGTTTTCAAGCAAAACATGTTTAGTGGGCTAGGCGCATCCTATGTAGTAGTTACAGAATCCTTATTTAGAGGAGAAAATGTGTCACAAGTATTTGACGAAACCTCAAACACATAGGAGAATTTTGAGTGGTTTACCTCATCAGCGAAGGACATGAGGCTAGATTAGTATAAATACCTCATCGCCATCATTATTGGCCTTATCCCAACTAATTGGGGTTGACATTATAAATCCTCATTTTTTGTTCTTGAAAGGTGCTGTTTCAAAGTTATTAAACCTATTGTTTGCAAATAATTTTGAATAACTTCTATCCACATCACCTTAAATCGGCTNCGGGGCTAGGCGCATCCTATGTAGTTACAGAATCCTTATTTAGAGGAGAAAATGTGTCATGAGTATTTGACGAAACCTCAAACACATAGGAGAATTTTGAGTGGTTTACCTCATCAGCGAAGGACATGAGGCTAGATTAGTATAAATACCTCATCGCCATCATTATTGGCCTTATCCCAACTAATTGGGGTTGACATTATAAATCCTCATTTTTTGTTCTTGAAAGGTGCTGTTTTCAAAGTTATTAAACCTATTGTTTGCAAATAATTTTGAATAACTTCTATCCACATCACCTTAAATCGGCTTCTTTTCATTCTTCAGCCTTTGACATTAATTTTCTCAACTCAGCTAGTGTCATTTTCTATCCTTTCAAATTACATAAGTTTATCTATAATCATCTTATCTTCAATAGATGTCTCAAATCTACAACAACAATAATAACAAGCCTTTATCCCACTAAATAGGGAAGGCTACATGAATCTTTTTTCTCCATCGTGTCCCCTCGAGTGTCATATTTTCATTTGTATCTAAAAAATTAAGATCATATTTATACAACATGCTTATGTTTTTTCGGTCTACCTCTACCTTTCATAACATAAGTCATATCTAAAATATCTACTCTCCTAACAATCATCATATGATCAACTTTTAATGAGATCAAACCATCTAAGGCTACTCTCTCTAAAATTATCCGTCACTAGAGCTGCTCCAACCCTTTCATGGAATATTCACTTAGTATTTTGTTTGTAATAGTAAAGTCACTCATCAAACTAAGCATTCTCATCCCAACAACACTTAATTTATGCATCTTTTTTACGGGCCAACATTTTGCGCCATAAAGCATTGCAGTTCTCACCGCCATCTTATAAAACTTTTCTTTCTATCACACAATAGGCCCGATGCATTCTACCACTTCAACCATCCAACTTGAATTCTATTAATAGCATCCCCATCTATTATCAATTCTTTTAAAGACATGATCACCAATTGTTACAACCGGCTACTAGATCTACTACTACTAAAATTTCATTCCATGTATCCAGTTGACCTTCATTAATCAAGTTTTTCCTGAAATCTCTCTAGTCTTATCCAAAAGAAGGATATCTAATTGAAATAGAAAAATACTTGGTCCATCCTCCTTGTGTTCGAACACAAGTAATAGCTCTAGTATGCATATCTTTAACGACTTCAATATACGTAATATCAACATCATTCCTTTCTAGAATCTTCGAAACTATTTCTCTTGGAACTTTATCGTGAACTTTTTCTAAATCAACAAAAATCATAAGTGATCCTCCTTATTCTCTTTAAACTTCTCCATCAAACCTCTGAGTAAATGCATAACTTCCATAATAGACTTGGCACGAATCCAAACTAATTTTGAGAAATTTTTGCATCACCTCGTAACATATGTTTAACTATAACTTTAATGTACGACAAATTAACCTAATTACTCTATAATTTGCACACTCTTGTGCATCCCCTTTATTCTTAAAAGTAAAAACCAATAAACACTTTCTTCAATCATTAGGTATTTTTGTAATTTTTTAAATAATATTAAAAGGTTTAATAAGCAAAAATTACTAGACCTTGTAAATATTTTCACATTTATATTGCAATACCATGAGGTCATATTATTTATTCACACTTCATTTTCTTTAATGCCTGAACTTCTTTTTCACTAACACGACAACAAAAATAATTTTTTGTTATTATTTACGATGTTAAGATCAATAAAATTAATTATATTTTCACAATCTTCATTGAAAAGTTTATCAAAATAACTCACCCACCTATATTGAATATCATATATGAAAAGTACTTTTTTATTTCTATTCTTAATACATTTTCTTAGAACTAAATCTTTACTTATCTTTTTGTTTGGCAAGTTTATATATATATATATNTAGTGCAATTTGCAATATATTAACCAAATGAGAGCCCATTCTAATTTGTTTTTGCTTGTAATAANCATGGTGGCCACGGTTTGGGAGTAACTAATGAAGAAGGTAAAACTATTTTAGATTTTGCTTTAGCGTGTGATTTTGTTATTACTAATACTTTATTCAAGAAAAGGGATGAACATCTTATTACTTATAAGATGTTCTTAAAAACACAAATTGATTATTTTTTTATGAGAAGAAGATATCGTCGTGATTGTAAAGATTGTAAGGTAATTTCAAGTGATCATTTAAATACCCAACATCGTTTATTAGTTTTAGATTTTAAAATTAAGAGTTGCAAAATAAAAAAAACTAGGACTTATCATTGCAGAATTAGATGGAGAAACTTAAAAAACACAAATAAAATTATTTTTACGAGTAAAATTCAAGATTTCAAAATTTGGGATATTCATGAAGAAGCAAATGTGATGTGAGACAAAGTAACAAACACTATTAAACAAGTAGCAAAAAATGTTCTTGGAGAATCAAAAGAAAAATATTTACAAATAAAAATAGTTGGTGNATGTGAAAAGTCATATAAAGGCCCTTTCTCAGAATTTGGTTTTTATGGTGGAGGAGGCTTTGCAGCTGGTCTCTAGGCATCTTTTATTTACTTAACTTTGTAGGTTGAACATAAGGAAAATATTGAAGCTTTGGATTCGAATATTACTATGAATGAATTTATGTATCATTATTTTATCATGCCTCTGAAGATACACATAGTTATATGAAAGTAGTAGCATTTACAGTACCAGCTCAACATGTACTTTGCGAGGGGAGTAGACAATGCTTTAGTAACCTAAAACAGCAACTTGCATATCTTGAGAATCTTGCAAAAATGCAAGAAGGATTGTCAGTAGGCTAGCAAGGGTCTTGATTCCTGATAATCCATTGTTATGTTGAAGCTTATTTGGATATCATAATAACAATCTTCATTGATTTACTTGGTATACAGGTCATATTTCTGAATTAATGGAGGTTGCAAGAATGTTAAGTTTCTAGAATCACCATTAGGATTTCGAACCTTCGGAGTTCGAGAAACTGATTTAAAATATGTTGATACGGATAACATGCGAGAAAAATAAATAAAAATAATAAACAATTCTATTCTAATTTGATCTCCCTTCCCTTCAGCCATAGGTCCTATTTTAGGCCTTCCTCCTAAGAGAGGAAAGAGAAAACAAAATAGGAAAATACAAAACAAACCAAATAATTGAAGAAGGAAAAGAAAAATCAAAAATTCAAATTATATTAATTTGAAATTAAAATTAGTCACCTATCCATGTAGTGTTTTAATGCATCAATTCCCCCACTTAAGAAAGATTCCCTCTGGAGTCTGATCATTGTAAGAATTATTCATCTAGAGAGAAGTACTCGAATGTATTAGCAATATTAAAAAGATAAAAAATATTCATTGTAGCTGTTAGTTTGATTTTGCAAGCATTATCACGGATCTTTTGTAAGATGCAAAAATAAAAATATTTATAGCTTTGAGCTTACTATATGTACCATCAGGTTTGACAGTTCTTCCAATGATGTACCCTCGTGAGATCATCTTCTCTCAACAATTTGAGGTGTCTGTTGAAATTTACTAAAAATTCCTATGTCAGTCCAATTTTGTACTCTTGGGTGATTATATCAATCCTTGCTCTGTGGAGGAGAGCTCTTTCATCTCAGGGGATTTTATTTAGTATAGACCTTTGAATGGACCAAATTGGTCCAAAAAATCCAGTGCACATTTCCATAGGCCAGTTACTAAAAGTAGAAGTTCACAACAGATTTGAATTGAGCCATTTTAAACATTTTTTGGTCCTGTTTTAATATTTACTTTCTCTCTTTTACTTTTTAAATTTGTATTATTTTATTATGGTTTTTTTTCTTTAATAAGAATATGTTTAGGTTTAAATGTTTGTTAGTACCTGATAGGATCCCTTGATGAAAACTATTATTATTATTTTTTTTTAAGGATTGAATGAATAAGTAGTTTTGTTCTTTTTTTATGTTTAGTAGTACTCCTTTTAGTTATTGCTTCTTTAGAAATGAATTACCATGAGCTTGAAAGAGGTACTATTTAGTGTTTTATGATCACTTCCATGTATATGATATAGTAAAAACTTTTTTTTATCGCATCAAATTTGCAAAGGTTTAACAAATTAAAGGATAATGTATTAAGTGGAATTCTGACTTATTGTCTAGTACTATAGCAATGATTCACTTTCCACTAAGATATTAACATGGTATTCTACAAATTTTAAGCTGCTTCACCTCTTTCATTATTTTATAATATGATTTTATTTAACGTGTGAGTATACTCTTCAATTAATTAATATTTTTTTTGTTTTGGTTTCTTTAATGCATAATTCGTTTAATTGGTAATTCTTTTCAGGCTTTGGAGCTATTTAGGAAGCAACAAGTTGATTTTCTTATTGCAACTGATGTTGCTGCTCGTGTAAGTCTTTACATTTGTTTAATCAGTGCATATTTCTATTTTTTTGAAATGGATCTTTATTTTTATATCCTCTGAGCTTACTTTTAATTTCCTAGCCACCTAAGTTAATGTTTTATCCAAGGATTAAAGTTAGAAGACATAGCTCCATGTAATCTCTTAATCCAGGAATGGGATGCAAAAGGCTTTTTAAACCGATAGGAGCAATTAGGTTGCAATTTCATACATTTTGTTTCAGGGTTTCTTACATTGAAGAATTCTTAGTATGCATAAATTTTGGATTTTCTATGATTCGTGTAAAAAAATAGGGGTTTTATGAAATTCAATCATGTAACATGGAATATCCATTTGAGATGAAATCAAGAGAATTTTATGAATGAATTGAGTAACTTCTAAATCTAAACTAATTAGGGAGGGAGGGGATGATAGGTTGTTCTTTGGACACCAACGGAGGAAGAGGAATACAATTAGGAGATAGACTGTTAAAGAGAGGATTAGTTTAATTGCCTTAACTTGAAATTAACATCTCGAAGCCTTTTGTATGATGATAGGAGCAAATTTAAAATCCTTACATTTCCAAATCCAAAGATCATGAACATGCTCTTACTTATATGATAATTGTAGGCCTATGGATATGTTCTTCATCAACAAATTGCAGTGCAATTTGCAATATATTAACCAAATGAGAGCCCATTCTAATTTGTTTTTGCTTGTATTAAGCATATGAGACGTAATGCCTAATGTATGCTTTTATTCCAGTTTCTCTTTTATCTGGAGTCAACACATGCAATTTATTTTTTCCTATAGTTTTTCTTTCTTTTTTATAACTTCTCAAGTTAATCATTACATGCACGTCTTTTTATTTCTCCAGGGACTCGACATTGTTGGTGTTCAGACAGTTATAAGTTTTGCATGTCCACGTGATATCACAAGGTTGGTATGGTCTTCTCTTGACATTAAAACCATGATCCAACGATCCAACAAATTTTTTGATTATTTTTTTTAAAAAGAAGATTAGATGTTTTGATAGAGAAACAGCAAAAAGGCTGTAGTAATCTACGTTATCTTTATATCGTTTGTTTACATGAAAGAGCTTTTATTAATGAAAACATATTAATAGTTTGACTAGTTTTTATTTTTTTGGATCTGGTGAGATAATCACTTTTATGCTAACTGGAAGCTTATTTACATCAGAATGAAACAAAATTGTATCTTTTGCTGGCATTGAGATATAAATGAGTATTATTTCAAGCGATGATCTAAATGAAAAGGAAATTTTAGTTTATTATTTGACTGCCTTTCAATGAATTCTGGTGCCGTTATGTGACATTTACTAATTACTACGCTCTTTCATTATATTTTTTGTTTGCTTTAAGTTCCCTTGGAGTACATTTAAGTTTTTAATAATCAATGAAATTATTAACTAACGTGGATCATAAATTTTTCCCATGCATCTGTTTTTAGAACAGCCAATTTGATTTTCTCGCCAAATCTGGTGATTTTATCAAGCTAGATGATTTTTTTTTTTTTCATTTTCATTAGTATGAGGTTTTTTTTGTCAAACACTGCCGTTGCCGGTCCCAAGCCCGGATGTGAAAAGTGGAGGGTTGCGTTAGGTAGTCGACAGCCAGCGNAATCCAACGATCCAACAAATTTTTTGATTATTTTTTTTATAAAGAAGATTAGATGTCTTGATAGAGAAACAACAAAAAGGCTTAAGTAATCTACGTTATCTTTATATCATTTGTTTACATGATAGAGCTTTTATTAATGAAAACATATATTTGAATTAAATAGTCAGAGTTATTAGACAAAGTATGAAGGGTGTCAAGTTATGATGTCAAATCAGGTGACCCTATGGTTGTAGTTCTTTAAATTTTATGGGGGATGTTAAAGTTGATTAGAGCGACACCGGTTAAGATCCTACGGTACCCTCATTGTGGCTCCACTATTTTCTATTGGATTCACTTAGTCCAAATAAATTTAATAAACTCAACTTAATGAGTTCCATAACTTCATTTAAACCGTGGGAAACCTCGTTAGCCACCGTAGGTTACCTCCTCCGAAAAATTCTCGATCATCCGATAGAGACGTCTTAATTTAGTTGCAGTTATTGTTTTTGTTATGTTTGTGATTAAATTTTGAGTTGTCTTATATTTTGAATATTATGACGGTGAATTTTGTCTTGGTTGATTTTATTTTTAATTTTGGTTTTGGTTTGGCTATCCTAGCAGTTTTGTGGCTATCCAAATTTCAATAATTTAAGAAAATTTTAAATTTATCCTTTTAATTGAGAAAAGTGAGATTAGTTTCTACCAATTAATCCCTTGTATTTCAATCATCCAAATATGCTGATTAGGATCAAAGGTTACCAATTCCTTCTTGAATTAAGCATAAATGTTGATTAAAGTTAAACTTCCAAAATTACATTTTTACCCCTAAGGCTCTATCACTTCATAGTTTGACTAGTTTTTATTTTTTTGGATCTGGTGAGATAATCACTTTTATGCTAACTGGAAGCTTATTTACATCAGAATGAAACGAAAGTGTATCTTTTGCTGGCATTGAGATATAAATGAGTATTGTTTCAAGCGATGATCTAAATGAAAAGGAAATTTTAGTTTATTATTTGACTGCCTTTTAATGGAATCTGGTTCCGTCATGTGACATTTACTAATTACTTCGCTCTTTCATTATATTTTTTGTTTGCTTGAAGTTCCCTTGGAGTACATTTAAGTTTTTAATAATCAATGAAATTATTAACTAACGTGGAGTATAAATTTTTTCCATGCATCTGTTTTTACAACAGCCAATTTGATTTTCTCGCCAAATCTGGTGATTTTATCAAGCTAGATGATTTTTTTTTTTTTTTCATTTTCATTAGTATGAGATTCTTTGCTTGATAAGACTTAATTGTTCACCGTATTATTTCATTTTTTAAATTTTTAGCATTTGCCCTTTTTGGTAATCAGTCATCAAAGAAATTAATATCTGCTGATGTTGACTAAAACATGATGCTCATCTCCTTCCTGTGTTGACTATTAGCAAGTCAAAGTTTCCATTTTTTGTGCATATGTATGGCTATCCTTTCATCAGTTGCCTTATAATTCTAAATTTAGTTTCACAGTGCATATGTATGCTTACTCCCACTCAAAGTTGTGATATTTCCTGAAAGCCCATTGGTGAACAAACTGTTAGGATCTCCAGGAAAATATAAATATTTTCTAAGTATCAAGTGATTCCCATTTAATGATGATCTGTCATTCTTACTGTGTAGAAGAAATTTATCTTTGGTTGATCTATTTCATACATATTTGCGTATCTGTGGTGCTGTTAACCCGCTCAACATCTCTTATTTTACATAATATTGAAATGCACTACAATTTTAACATCCCACAAATCTGATACTTTATGCTTCGCACAGGTGATTGTAATTAGTGGAATCCGTTAGTGGCAATTCATCGCACCACTTAAAACCAATGTTGTTCTGCNGATCCAACGATCCAACAAATTTTTTGATTATTTTTTTATAAAGAAGATTAGATGTTTTGATAGAGAAACAACAAAAAGGCTCAAGTAATCTACGTTATCTTTATATCGTTTGTTTACATGATAAAGCTTTTATTAATGAAAACATATATTTGAATTAAATAGTCAGAGTTATTAGACAAATTATGAAGGGTGTCAAGTTATGATGTCAAATCAGGTGATCCTATGGTTGTAGTTCTTTAAATTTTATGGGGGATGTTAAAGTTGATTAGAGCGACACCGGTTAGGATCCTACGGTTCCCTCATTCTGGCACCACTATTTTCTATTGGATTCACTTAGTCCAAATGAATTTACTAAACTCAACTTAATGAGTTCCATAACTTCATTTAGACCGTGGGAAGCCTCGTTAGCGACCGTAGGTTACCTCCTCCGAGAAATTCCTGATCATCCGATAGAAACGTCTTAATTTAGTTGCAGTTGTTGTTTTTGTTATGTTTGTGATTAAATTTTGAGTTGTCTTATATTTTGAATATTATGGCAGTGAATTTTGTCTTGGTTGATTTTAGTTTTGGTTTTGGTTTTTGGTTTTGTGGCTATCCTAGTAGTTTTGTGGCTATCCAAATTTCAATAATTTAAGAAAATTGTAAATTTATCCTTTTAATTGAGAAAAGTGAGATTAGTTTCTACCAATTAATCTCTTGTATTTCAATCATCCAAATATGCTGATTAGGATCAAAGGTTACCAATTCCTTCTTGAATTAAGCATAAATGTTGATTAAAGCTAAACTTCCAAAATTATATTTTTACCCCTAAGGCTCTATCACTTCATAGTTTGACAAGTTTTTATTTTTTGGATCTGGTGAAATAATCACTTTTATGTTAACTGGAAGCTTATTTACATCAGAATGAAACAAAATTGTATCTTTTGCTGGCATTGAGATATAAATGAGTATTGTTTCAAGCGATGATCTAAATTTTTAGTTTATTATTTGACTGCCTTTCAATGGAATCTGCTTCCGTCATGTGACATTTACTAATTACTACGCTCTTTCATTATACTTTTTTGTTTGCTTGAAGTTCCCTTGGAGTACATTTAAGTTTTTAATAATCAATGAAATTATTAACTAACGTGGAGCATAAATTTTTCCCATGCATCTGTTTTTACAACTGCCAATTTGATTTTCTCGCCAAATCTGGTGATTTTATCAAGCTAGATGATATATATATATATTTTTTTCATTTTCATTAGTATGAGATTCTTTGCTTGATAAGACTTAATTGTTCACCGTATTATTTCATTTTTTATATTTTTAGCATTTGCCCTTTTTGGTAATCAGTCATCAAAGAAATTAATATCTGCTGATGTTCACTAAAACATGATGCTCATCTCCTTCCTGTGTTGACTATTAGCAAGTCAAAGTTTCCATTTTTTGTGCATATGTATGGCTATCCTTTCATCAGTTACCTTATAATTCTAAATGTTGATTGTTTTTGTTACTTAAATAATTCATCTAAAGTTGTGATATTTCCTGAAAGCCCATTGGTGAACAAACTGTTAGGATCTCCAGGAAAATATAAATATTTTCTAAGTATCAAGTGATTCCCATTTAATGATGATCTGTCATTCTTACTGTGTAGAAGAAATTTATCTTTGGTTGATCTATTTCATACATATTTGCGTATCTGTGGTGCTGTTAACCCGCTCGACATCTCTTATTTTACATAATTTTGAAATGCACTACAATTTTAACATCCCACAAATCTGATACTTTATGCTTCGCACAGGTTATTGTAATCAGTGGAATCCGTTAGTGGCAATTCATCGCAACACTTAAAACCAATGTTGTTCTGCTATGAGTGGGAGTTAGCATGAACGGTCAGGATGGGATAGGGAATCTCTAAACATGTGAAGGAATTTTCTAAATTAATATCTCATGATATACCCACAAATATTTATGTGAAACTAAATTAATATTCTAACACGGAGATATACACATAATACGACACGAGCATGTGACACTTCTATTTTTAAAAATATAGGATGTAGTATTATAATATAAATGGGCATTTATATTTATATCACCCAAATTTTTCACATCACATTGAAAATAGTGCTATTTTAATTTTAAAAAGGTGAAATACATCTTTTCTTGCAAAGGCACATGGATAAGTCAATACATAAGAATTGAGTGGCATGTATGTAATTTTTCCTAATATAAATTATAAAAAAGATAAAAATTAAATAAGTAAGTTTTTAATAAAGAAGAGATAATAAGTAATTTGATAACATTAATTTTCAAATACTAAGAAATTCAAAAAATATTATTTAGTTTATGAAATAGAAAAAAATAAGCACAGTCTAATTGTACATTGAGATAATTTTAAATTTTAAATAAAAATAGAAATTTTTCTTCAAAATTTTTAATTGATTAATTTAGGACATGGGTGTTTGATATGTGTGTCCCTTTAAAATATTATTTAAACTTGTCACTTTTATGCTGTGTTTAATATGTGTTGGAGGCGTGTCTTGTCCAACACCGCACTGCTCTTTAATTAGAAATACTCGTGAAGCCTAGTCGAGCTTGGGATACTGATTGGATAATGTTTCTTCGAAATTCAGAGTCATGAAGTGATGGCTTGCAAATATTTCCAAATGTTGTAAAAGACAAAATATGAGGCATATANAAATAATAAAGAAGAGATAATAAGTAATTTGATAACATTAATTTTCAAATACTAAGAAATTCAAAAATATTATTTAGTTTATGAAATAGAAAAAAATAAGCACAGTCTAATTTTACATTGAGATAATTTTAAATTTTAAATAAAAATAGAAATTTTTCTTCAAAAATTTTAATTGATTAATTTAGGACATGGGTGTTTGATATGCGTGTCCCTTTTAAAATATTATTTAAATTTGTCACTTTTATGCTGTGTTTAATATGTGTTGGAGGCGTGTCTTGTCCAACACCGCACTGCTCTTTAATTAGAAATACTCGTGAAACATAGCCTAGTCGAGCTTGGGATACTGATTGGATGATGTTTCCTCAAAATTCAGAGTCATGAAGTGATGGCTTGCAAATATTTCCAAATGTTGTAAAAGACAAAATATGAGGCATATAAAGTCTACACCAAAATTTTGCTAAGTAAACCATGTCTTAATGAAAAATAATCTACTTGAGAGAAGAAATTAACTCATATCAGCAAACACTATAGAATCATCTTTGTTAATTCAGGTTCTTTTTTGGGTTCAGAGGCTCTTTTGCCTGCTTTTTTGCCATACGGTTGTGGCTGTTTGTCATCCCACGCATCTTTGTTGATATTGACCCACTCTTTGCATCAACTACTGTCATCTCTTAAATTTATGATGACATTGTTGATCATGATGATCTATAATCTTATGAGAGTACTTTCATTATTGACTTTCTAGTGGATAGGAGGTATTAGATTCTATTTAATATGTGAGGTAAGACTTAGAAAAATAAATTTACCGTCATTCTCATGTTTTCATTAGATTTAAAGCTCGGAAATCCAAATATGTTATTTTGTAGTTTTTGTTATATTCAGAGTGCCTTGGGCTTTTAGTTTATCTTTATCTTGCTTATTTATTTATTTTCCTTATAATTCCTGTTACTCATCCTTGTAGTCCTTTCATTTTCTTGTTATAATATTTCTGCTTAAAAAAAAAACAACCAAGTGGGCCCATGGAAAAATGCCTTTAAGCTTTAGTCCAAGAAAAACAATTGTAGGATTGTAAGTATTTCATTTCATGGTATTAGAAGGAAANTATCAACTACTGTCATCTCCTAAATTTATGATGACATTGTTGATCATGATGATCTATAATCTTATGAGAGTACTTTCAGTATTGACTTTCTAGTGGATAGGAGGTATTAGATTCTATTTACTATGTGAGGTAAGAATTAGAAAAATAAACTTACCGCCATTCTCATGTTTTCATTAGATTTAAAGCTCGGAAATCCAAATATGTTATTTTGTAGTTTTTGTTATATTCAGAGTGCCTTGGGCTTTTAGTTTATCTTTATCTTGCTTATTTATTTATTTTCCTTATAATTCTTGTTACTTATCCTTGTAGTCCTTTCATTTTCTTGTTATAATATTTCTGCTTAAAAAAAAACAACTAAGTGGGCCCATGGAAAAATGCCTTTAAGCTTTTGTCCAAGAAAAACAATTGTAGGATTGTAAGTATTTCATTTCATGGTATTAGAAGGAAAAGAGAGACAAAAAGTGCATCCAGTTTGTATCAGTTAATTTTATTCTTCTCATTTGACTTTACTATTTATTATTAGCATTTCTTTCTCCTATATATTTTTAATTTTGAATGTAATCCGTAAAATGGGCTTGGTTTAGATCTATTTGGGCCTAGGTTGACTTATAGCAATTGGCTTATGGCCAGACATGTCAACAATGCTAATTGTCATATTGCATGGTGCGATGTGGCTCACCTCTGACACTATTTGTATTCAACATAGTGAGCTAAAATGGCAACGCATAATATATGTGGCCCATTGCTTCCATGGTTCGCTTTATAATTTTTAGAGTTGTGGGTATTATATATATATATATATATATATATATATATAGACACACANGTATGAGATTCTTTGCTTGATAAGACTTAATTGTTCACCGTATTATTTCATTTTTTAAATTTTTAGCATTTGCCCTTTTTGGTAATCAGTCATCAAAGAAATTAATATCTGCTGATGTTGACTAAAACATGATGCTCATCTCCTTCCTGTGTTGTCCATTAGCAAGTCAAAGTTTCCATTTATTGTGCGTATGTATGGCTATCCTTTCATCAGTTGCCTTATAATTCTAAATGTTGATTGTTTTTTTTACTTAAATAATTCATCTAAAGTTGTGATATTTCCTGAAAGCCCATTGGTGAACAAACTGTTAGGATCTCCAGGAAAATATAAATATTTTCTAAGTATCAAGTGATTCCCATTTAATGATGATCTGTCATTCTTACTGTGTAGAAGAAATTTATCTTTGGTTGATCTATTTCATACATATTTGCGTATCTGTGGTGCTGTTAACCTGCTCAACATCTCTTATTTTACATAATATTGAAATGCACTACTATTTTAACATCCCACAAATCTGATACTTTATGCTTCACACAGGTGATTGTAATTAGTGGAATCCGTTAGTGGCAATTCATCGCACCACTTAAAACCAATGTTGTTCTGCTATGAGTGGGAGTTAGCATGAACGGTCAGGATGGGTTAGGGAATCTCTAAACATGTGAAGGAATTTTCTAAATTAATATCTCATGATATATCCATAAATATTTATGTGAAACTAAATTAATATTCTAACACGGAGATATACACATAATACGACACGAGCATGTGACACTTCTATTTTTAAAAATATAGGATGTAGTATTATAATATAAATGGGCATTTATATTTATATCACCCAAATTTTTCACATCACATTGAAAATAGTGCTATTTTAATTTTAAAAAGGTGAAATACATCTTTTCTTGCAAAGGCACATGGATAAGTCAATACATAAGAATTGAGTGTCATGTATGTAATTTTTCCTAATATAAATTATAAAAAAGATAAAAATTAAATAAATAATTTTTTAAAAATAATAAAGAAGAGATAATAAGAAATTTGATAACATTAATTTTCAAATACTAAGAAATTCAAAAATATTATTTAGTTTATGAAATAGAAAAAAATAAGCACAATCTGATTTTACATTGAGATAATTTTAAATTTTAAATAAAAGTAGAAATTTTTCTTCAAAAATTTTAATTGATTAATTTAGGACATGGGTGTTTTATATGCGCATCCCTTTTAAAATATTATTTAAATTTGTCACGCTTATGCTGTGTTTATTATGTGTTGGAGGCGTGTCTTGTCCAACATTGCACTGCTCTTTAATTAGAAATACTCGTGCAACATAGCCTAGTCGAGCTTGGGATACTGATTGGATAATGTTTCCTCGAAATTCAGAGTCATGAAGTGATGGCTCACAAATATTTCCAAATGTTGTAAAAGACAAAATATGAGGCATATAAAGTCTACACCAAAATTTTGCTAAGTAAACCATGTCTTAATGAAAAATAATCTACTTGAGAGAAGAAATTAACTCATATCAGCAAACACTATAGAATCATCTTTGTTAATTCAGGTTCTTTTTTGGGTTCAGAGGCACTTTTGCCTGCTTTTTTTCCATACGGTTGTGGCTGTTTGCATCCCACGCATCTTTGTTGATATTGACCCACTCTCTGCATCAACTACTGTCATCTCTTAAATTTATGATGACATTGTTGATCATGATGATCTATAATCTTATGAAACTACTTTCAGTATTGACTTTCTAGTGGATAGGAGGTATTAGATTCTATTTACTAGGTGAGGTAAGAATTAGAAAAATAAACTTACTGCCATTCTCATGTTTTCATTAGATTCAAAGCTCGGAAATCCAAATATGTTATTTTGTAGTTTTTGTTATATTCAGAGTGCCTTGGGCTGTTAGTTTATCTTTATCTTGCTTATTTATTTATTTTCCTTATAATTCTTGTTAATTATCCTTGTAGTCTTTTCATTTTCTTGTTATAATATTTCTGCTTTAAAAAAAAACAACTAAGTGGGCCCATGGAAAAACGCCTTTAAGCTTTAGTCCAAGAAAAACAATTGTAGGATTGTAAGTATTTCATTTCATGGTATTAGAAGGAAAAGAAAGACAAAAATTGCATCTAGTCTGTATCAGTTAATTTTTTTCTTCTCATTTGACTTTACTATTTATTATTAGCATTTCTTTCTCCTGTATATTTTTAATTTTGAATGTAATCTGTAAAATGGGCTTGGTTTAGATCTATTTGGGCCTAGGTTGACTTATAGTAATTGGCTTATGGCCAGGCATGTCAACAATGCTAATTGTCATATTGCATGGTGCGATGTGGCTCATCTCTGACACTATTTGTTTTCAACATAGGGAGCTAAAATGGCAACGCATAATATATGTGGCCCATTGCCTCCATGGTTCGCTTTATAATTTTTAGAGTTGTGGGTATAATATACATATATATATATATATATATATAGACACACACAATCACCTTAGTTTTATTTTATCCTAAATGAATTTTATAAGGGCATGTGCCAGTCCAAAACATGTTCAAAATTTGAAGTCGCTGCTCATCCTCCCTATAACGTGTCTTCTCCTTCCTGATTTTGACTTTCATCCTCAACCTTACTGGCTTTGAACGAAATAGGTTATAACTTATCTCGTCACCAAGATTAACTTCTCGGACTTTGAACAAAATAGCACCGCTTCTCTTGGGTCTCCCTCTATGCCATGGGCCAATTGTCAAGTTTGTATCATCACCTTGGTGTGTTGATCAATGTATATAATTGGTATAAGGTAATACTTTTGTGGGCCTCGTCTCTTTGATTAAGTAAAACATGCAATCAACAACTTTAAACTAATTTTAGGGAGCAAAAAACTCTCTTTTTATTGAAACCTAAAAAATCTCAAAAAGAAGATAACAATGCTATCAATTTTTCATATGTATTTGATATATATGTAAATTCAAACAGTCAGTCGATTTGCTTGGACAATATTGCTAGTGGCACAATATTGTTCATGGAAATTGATTATGAATGTTTGAAGAACATTAAGGACAACATTCATGTTAGAGCTAAGTTATCAATAGAATATTAAATGGTTGAGTTATTGAGCACTTAAACTTAGTTATCACTTTTATTATTTTTATTGTCATAATGATTTATAATTCAATTTAATAATATCTCATACTTATCTATATTTTATTCATTTTTTTTTAAATATGTTGCGTTATGTTTAAATTGGCAAACACCACTCCATACTCTACTTGCTATGGCTCCTTGGAAATTTTTGTGCCTTGTTGCGCCAGTCATCATTGTTGCGCATGTTTATGGCTACTACTACTAGGGCTTTTTGGTACTGTTTTGGCATATACTGAAAGAAAGAAGAATAAAACTTTTTGTACACAACTTGGTATGATCTATGCACATAGGGTTGTAATCGAGCCGAGTTGAGCCGAGTGTATCATAAATTGGGCTTGGCTTGGTAGAAATATAAGTTCATTTTTGGCTTGAAATTGTGTCGACATTTCAAATATTGTTCAAGCTTAATTTGTTTAAATTATTCAATTCTTGAACTTGATTTATTTATGACAAGTGAACGAGGCTACTAAACGAGCTAAAAATTTGAACGAGTATCTATATTTCAATAAATAATTTTACAAATTTAAATAAATAAACAATTGACTAAATTATGTATGCAAATGACTGACCCCCATGATATCATCTAGTATCAATTATCACAATAATGAATTCTAAGGTAGAGAAGAAATATTAAAATAAGAGCAAAAGAATCTGAAGGAACTAGTGGTACAAAAAAACTCATAAATGTGAAACCTTTCATCAATTGTAAACATAATTGAGAAAAACCAATTGTTTTCAAATCAAGCATAATAGAAGAGAATGAACAAAAAATGTTCACTTTCAGAAATCCATCATATTAATTTTCAATGCATCAATTTTTTTTTTTTGAGAACAAAATTTATCTCAACTGGCAAATCAATCTAACATATTAATGATATCATATTATTGTTGCCCAATCATTTTAATGCAAAAAAAAAAAATCTAAGAAATGAAGTTACTAATTTAACCGGTATTAATTCAATTACAAGAAGTCGTGCATCATACAATTTGAGATCGGAATTCCTTATCTTTTCAAAATCCCTCAACTAAATTTACAACTTTTAGAATTGTCATTCTCATTTGCTTTTGCTAAACCAACAAAACACCATAATTAAATAAATATTATTCATGTTTAATATAAATTTATTGTTAATATATTATATTACTATTAAATCTATAAGTTATAGGTAATCAAATTTCCTATAAACAATACATTATATATGCTACAAGCTATCATTAAGTTGAATATCGAGTATTTAACAAGTTACTTGTTGAACACCAAATGAGTTTGTTTGTGAACATAAATAAGCAAGTTCGACTATATTCGTATTTAGTTCATTTAAACTTTTAGCTATTAAAAATTTTTCTTGTTTGTATATTCCTTAATTTAAACAAACATGTTTGAGGCCTAATCAAGCTGAGTTTGAGTTTTTCATCGAATGTATTAGTTCATTTATAGCCCTACATGCACTCAAGTTGGATTTAAGAAGTCTATTGGCCACAAAATATTACATTATTCCAATATCAATGTTAGATAAGGTTAATTACATAGCATGGATCCCTATCTATAAAAAACTTGGGTTACATAGATCAAGGGAGAGCATTTGGTAGGTTTGGTCGAATTGGTTTTAAAACTCATCTAACCGATTGCAGCCGAAATGAAAAAATTTGAAAAACCAAACCAATCAAAATTTTATAATACCGAACTGACTAAATTGAATTTAATTTTGATTAAGGGGTTCAGTTTTGAACAAACCGAAAATTAGTTACTTCCTGGAATTGGTCATGAATAAACAACAAGAATTATATATCTTACATGTGTATTATCGACATTTAATTTGAATTTTTGTTTTTTTCGATTTCTTTGGTTAAATGAAATACAAAACCGAACCATCAACCAAATACCGAATATTGAAGTTTTAAAAACCAAATAATCATTTAATCTTCAATTCAAGTGATCCTATAAAGAGTATAAACCTAAATTATCAAAATTAGATGATTTTACCTTATAAAATGAATTGATAAAGATACTAGAAAACTTGGACGTAACTATAATATGGCTCCAAAATAGCCTGAAAACAAAGTAAGTTCAATCTTTTTTGGCCTGATTTGATTTTTGGTAACTGTTTTATGATCACGTTGGTCTTTGTGCCTACTTAAATGAAGACTTGTACTGCTTCAAATGGTTTGCAGCTTTCTCCCTTAGATTGCTCTATCTTTTAAATGCCGTCTTTGGCAATTTTTGCAGCTTATATTCTGCAATGCGTTTTTCTTTATTGCAACTTCTTTGTTTGTAACAAATGTGTGCAAATGTTTCGTTTGCTTTGATTGATTAGTAGGGTTTCTTGAGTGAATATGTAATTATAACTAATGGGCTTACATAAAACTCAGATCATTTTGGTCAAAGATATACTTGGGTGCGGCATTATTTTTTTTTTATTTCCTGGGTCTACTGCTTCATCAAGTGTTAGTCATGAAAAATTTTTCGAAAACTAATCTTCTTATATATATAAAAATTCACTTTTAGTTGGTGTTCTAAATTTTTTAATTGAAATGATTTTATGGTTGATTTTATTCAATTATGGTACATTTTATTGTCAGCAAGTGCGTAAATTTCTACTTATTGTGTGTTTTGCTTGGTAGTGAATCTCTTAGCATTGTTTTTAATAGAAGGATATTGAATCATCATTTAGATTGCCTCTCTTTGGATTTACGGTTATTTTTGTAACTAACAAATATTTTAAAAATAAATTAATTGTGACATGTAAAATGTTGCACATTTGCAATTTTTTTTTTAAGATTGATTATCTATGACCACATATGTTTCTACAAACAGCTATGTTCATCGTGTTGGACGAACTGCTCGTGCTGGAAGGGAAGGATATGCTGTTACTTTCGTCACTGATAGTGATCGCTCGCTATTAAAGGCCATAGTAAGATTTTTCCTGATTGTTTATCCATGCACTTAAAGCTCGGCAATGTTGAAATATGTTATGTTTTGATATTCTTAAAATGAAATTTTATTAGTATTACAATGGTTTGACTTGCAGTTTATATCTTCGAATGTTATCCATCAGATGTAAATTTCAGAAAATTTTCTGCTCTTCTTTTATTGGGTCATTTGCATACATACCACCTGATGTGGGGCTTGGGGGCTGAATCGGTTCAGCAGGAGAGGCTTCGGTCTAGCAGGAGACTATACCATCTGCCCTCTCTCTCTCTTTTCATTTAGCGGGAATTATTCCCCCTTCCTATTTTCGTTTCTCGCCTATTCTATCTTTATTTATATTTGTTTTTGCTAAATTACGGTTATGCTTTTTTGTGAGTTTGATTCAGCTATCAGGGACAGCCATCGACATCCTCTATTATCTTTTCAGGGCTATATCTGAGGACGAGTGGTGCTTTGTACATCACTTCGAGGTGGTGATTATCCTTGACGATTCCCCTCCTCCACAACCTCCCTGTCGCTACTGTTGTCGCCGTATTTCTTGTAGCCCGCCAAGGACAGCAGTCTGCTGTCTTCTGCAGCCACCAAATCTTTCTTGTTGCTGCCTACTGCAGCTGCCTCCCTGTTTTTTCCCTTCTTTGTTGTTTTGTAACCCGTCTTCCCTCTACTACTCAACCCGTAATACCCCCTCTCCACTACCCAACCATCCCCTAACCCCTCTTACCCCTAAACAGCCATCCCGTAACCCTCTGCTGCTGCAGCCGTAGTCCTCTCCAACCCCACACCTGCTACGCCCTCCTATCCAACCCCCAACGGCAATTACCTTGACTCCTTTCCAGCACCCCACCTTTATCTAGCCACAAGCCCTCACCCACCTTCCTACTGTCGCTAGCCTTCCAACAGCCGTAGTTATGGCGACCCCCTCCTTTGCTGTCTCTGTTACCGTCAGTCTTCTCAGCTAATGCACCCTGTCACGGACAAAAAGTCCCACATCGGCTAGGTGTAGGGCCAAAGAGCGGTATTTAAGTCACGGGCTGCTCATCTCTCTTAAGAGTTCTTTTGGGATGTGACAAGTGGTATCAGAGCCGATTACTTTCTCCCAGGTGTGTGGACTCTCCATGGTCCAGTGGTACCCTCGAAGGAGCTGATCCGTGACGAGCTCTTCACGTGATTGGGTGGAGGAGAATGTCACAGAAAAAAAAGTCCCACATCGGCTAGGTGTAGGGCCGAAAAGCAGTGTTTAAGTCCGGAGCTGCCCACATCTCTTAAGAACTTTTTTGAGAGGTGACAAGTGATATCAAAGCCGATTATTGTCTGTCAGATGTGTAGACTCTTCATGGTCTAGTGAGACCCTCGGAGGAGCCGATCCGTGACGAGGGTGTCACGTGAATGAGTGGAGGAGAATGTCAAGGACAAAAAGTCCCACATCGGTTAGGTGTAGGGTCAAAGAGCGATATTTAAGTCTTGGGTTGCCTACCTCTCTTAAGTGCTCTTTTGGGAGGTGACAACCTGCTCTTATTGTCGGCGACCATTCCTTTGTTGTTCTGCCACCGTTAGCTTTCCCAGCACCACCCACATCTATTGTCGATGACTCTTCCAGCCACCACATCTGCTGTCACAGCCCCCCTCTTACCCTCTACATCTACCCTGTTGCGGCAACTCCCTTGCCACCCTCTGGCTGCTGCCGCAACCTCCCATCTGAAACCTTCCTGTTATCCCGTAGCCAATCACCACCTCTGTCATCGCACTGAAGTGTTTTTTTATGTTTGTTATCATTTCTTTCTTGTTTGAGGAGTCATAACTTATTTGAATTACAACAATAATATTTCTATTTTTATTGTGGTTTGGGTTAACTCCGACATCATTTGATATCAGAATTAGCCTAATGCTTGCCCTATCCTAGGGTTTCCTAGCTTCCGCTATAATCCAAAAATTTTCTTCTTCCGCCAAATACCCTTTCCACTATCTCATATCCCTAATCCTAATTCCCCCTTGATGATTTTCAAACTAGCAACCTTAAATCAATTATTTTTACCACTTTTCATCTCGCAACCCTAAACCCTATCTATAAGGAGATACATGTTAGAGCATACCCGGGAGGAGATACGTCGAGAGATTCGTCAACATCAGCGGAGGCTTGCGAACATTGAGGATGAAAGCCAATAGGAGGTTACCCTCGATCGTGATCGGAAGCGTCAAATGGGAAAACTAGAGAATTTGAAGATCAAGAGGGAGACAAAATATCGACTCCTACCAGCTTACTATAGACAGAGGGTGTAGGCAAAGTTAACCTCCCGATTCAGAAGTGGAGAGACCACATCACCGAGTAACCCTTCATATTTTACAAACAGAGTTCAACCTTAAAATCTTATAGCCAAAGTACACCCAATAGAATCTCAGATGACCCCGTCAAAGGACAAGCTGATTTAGAGTGGTGAACATGTAAAACCAATTCGCATCCTGACACGGGGCCTTTCCTCCAAAGGCTGGACTGGTTTGACCCGACTCGGTTTAGTTTAGAGAATGGGCTGAACCGGCCCCTCCCTCCCTCTTTTCATTAGGCGTGAATTTTACTTCCTTATTTTCATTTTCCGCTCATCCCACGTCTATTTGCATTTGTTTTTTAAGTCTTTTGTTCCTTTTTGTGTTATTTTTTTTATTTCAGGTTTGTATGGACAGCCGCCAACGTCCCTATTTTTCCCTTGTGGGCTGTATCCGATGGTTAAGGTGCTGCTCCGGCTTTATCCCTCTCCTCGGTGGTGATTATCTACTCCCCATCCCTCTCCAGCACTCCTCCCACTACCAGTTTCCCTCTGCCAGNTGTGTCTTCTCCTTCCTGATTTTGACTTTCATCTGCAACCTTACTGGCTTTGAACGAAATAGGTTATAACTTATCTCGTCATCAAGATTAACTTCTCGGACTTTGAACAAAATAGCACCGCTTCTCTTGGGTCTCCCTCTATGCCATGGGCCAATTGTCAAGTTTGTATCATCACCTTGGTGTGTTGATCAATGTATATAATTGGTATAAGGTAATACTTTTGTGGGCCTCGTCTCTTTGATTAAGTAAAACATGCAATCAACAACTTTAAACTAATTTTAAGGAGCAAAAAACTCTCTTTTTATTGAAACCTAAAAAATCTCAAAAAGAAGATAACAATGCTATCAATTTTTCNCATATAATTGGCAGAAGGTAATACTTTTGTGGGCCTCGTCTCTTTGAACAAATTTTCGAGGCAGGAGTTGTTTAGCTTCACATTTTTTAGAACATTTGATGGCACATTTGCTCCTTTTTTTTTTCGTATGATTAAGTAAAGCATGTCATCAACAACTTTTAACTAATTTTAGGGAGCAAAAAACTCTCTTTTTATTGAAACCTAAAAAATCTCAAAAAGAAGATAACAATGCTATCAATTTTTCATATGTATTTGATATATATGTAAATTCAAACAGTCAGTCGATTTGCTTGGACAATATTGCTAGTGGCACAATATTGTTCATGGAAATTGATTATGAATGTTTGAAGAACATTAAGGACAACATTCATGTTAGAGCTAAGTTATCAATAGAATATTAAATGGTTGAGTTATTGAGCACTTGAACTTAGTTATCACTTTTATTATTTTTATTGTCATAATGATTTATAATTCAATTTAATAATATCTCATACTTATCTATATTTTATTCATTTTTTTTTAAATATGTTGCGTTATGTTTAAATTGGCAAACACCACTCCATACTCTACTTGCTATGGCTCCTTGGAAATTTTTGTGCCTTGTTGCGCCAGTCATCATTGTTGCGCATGTTTATGGCTACTACTACTAGGGCTTTTTGGTACTGTTTTGGCATATACTGAAAGAAAGAAGAATAAAACTTTTTGTACACAACTTGGTATGATCTATGCACATAGGGTTGTAATCGAGCCGAGTTGAGCCGAGTGTATCATAAATTGGGCTTGGCTTGGTAGAAATATAAGTTCATTTTTGGCTTGAAATTGTGTCGACATTTCAAATATTGTTCAAGCTTAATTTGTTTAAATTATTCAATTCTTGAACTTGATTTATTTATGACAAGTGAACGAGGCTACTAAACGAGCTAAAAATTTGAACGAGTATCTATATTTCAATAAATAATTTTACAAATTTAAATAAATAAACAATTGACTAAATTATGTATGCAAATGACTGACCCCCATGATATCATCTAGTATCAATTATCACAATAATGAATTCTAAGGTAGAGAAGAAATATTAAAATAAGAGCAAAAGAATCTGAAGGAACTAGTGGTACAAAAAAACTCATAAATGTGAAACCTTTCATCAATTGTAAACATAATTGAGAAAAACCAATTGTTTTCAAATCAAGCATAATAGAAGAGAATGAACAAAAAATGTTCACTTTCAGAAATCCATCATATTAATTTTCAATGCATCAATTTTTTTTTTTTGAGAACAAAATTTATCTCAACTGGCAAATCAATCTAACATATTAATGATATCATATTATTGTTGCCCAATCATTTTAATGCAAAAAAAAAAAATCTAAGAAATGAAGTTACTAATTTAACCGGTATTAATTCAATTACAAGAAGTCGTGCATCATACAATTTGAGATCGGAATTCCTTATCTTTTCAAAATCCCTCAACTAAATTTACAACTTTTAGAATTGTCATTCTCATTTGCTTTTGCTAAACCAACAAAACACCATAATTAAATAAATATTATTCATGTTTAATATAAATTTATTGTTAATATATTATATTACTATTAAATCTATAAGTTATAGGTAATCAAATTTCCTATAAACAATACATTATATATGCTACAAGCTATCATTAAGTTGAATATCGAGTATTTAACAAGTTACTTGTTGAACACCAAATGAGTTTGTTTGTGAACATAAATAAGCAAGTTCGACTATATTCGTATTTAGTTCATTTAAACTTTTAGCTATTAAAAATTTTTCTTGTTTGTATATTCCTTAATTTAAACAAACATGTTTGAGGCCTAATCAAGCTGAGTTTGAGTTTTTCATCGAATGTATTAGTTCATTTATAGCCCTACATGCACTCAAGTTGGATTTAAGAAGTCTATTGGCCACAAAATATTACATTATTCCAATATCAATGTTAGATAAGGTTAATTACATAGCATGGATCCCTATCTATAAAAAACTTGGGTTACATAGATCAAGGGAGAGCATTTGGTAGGTTTGGTCGAATTGGTTTTAAAACTCATCTAACCGATTGCAGCCGAAATGAAAAAATTTGAAAAACCAAACCAATCAAAATTTTATAATACCGAACTGACTAAATTGAATTTAATTTTGATTAAGGGGTTCAGTTTTGAACAAACCGAAAATTAGTTACTTCCTGGAATTGGTCATGAATAAACAACAAGAATTATATATCTTACATGTGTATTATCGACATTTAATTTGAATTTTTGTTTTTTTCGATTTCTTTGGTTAAATGAAATACAAAACCGAACCATCAACCAAATACCGAATATTGAAGTTTTAAAAACCAAATAATCATTTAATCTTCAATTCAAGTGATCCTATAAAGAGTATAAACCTAAATTATCAAAATTAGATGATTTTACCTTATAAAATGAATTGATAAAGATACTAGAAAACTTGGACGTAACTATAATATGGCTCCAAAAAAGCCTGAAAACAAAGTAAGTTCAATCTTTTTTGGCCTGATTTGATTTTTGGTAACTGTTTTATGATCACGTTGGTCTTTGTGCCTACTTAAATGAAGACTTGTACTGCTTCAAATGGTTTGCAGCTTTCTCCCTTAGATTGCTCTATCTTTTAAATGCCGTCTTTGGCAATTTTTGCAGCTTATATTCTGCAATGCGTTTTTCTTTATTGCAACTTCTTTGTTTGTAACAAATGTGTGCAAATGTTTCGTTTGCTTTGATTGATTAGTAGGGTTTCTTGAGTGAATATGTAATTATAACTAATGGGCTTACATAAAACTCAGATCATTTTGGTCAAAGATATACTTGGGTGCGGCATTATTTTTTTTTTATTTCCTGGGTCTACTGCTTCATCAAGTGTTAGTCATGAAAAATTTTTCGAAAACTAATCTTCTTATATATATAAAAATTCACTTTTAGTTGGTGTTCTAAATTTTTTAATTGAAATGATTTTATGGTTGATTTTATTCAATTATGGTACATTTTATTGTCAGCAAGTGCGTAAATTTCTACTTATTGTGTGTTTTGCTTGGTAGTGAATCTCTTAGCATTGTTTTTAATAGAAGGATATTGAATCATCATTTAGATTGCCTCTCTTTGGATTTACGGTTATTTTTGTAACTAACAAATATTTTAAAAATAAATTAATTGTGACATGTAAAATGTTGCACATTTGCAATTTTTTTTTTAAGATTGATTATCTATGACCACATATGTTTCTACAAACAGCTATGTTCATCGTGTTGGACGAACTGCTCGTGCTGGAAGGGAAGGATATGCTGTTACTTTCGTCACTGATAGTGATCGCTCGCTATTAAAGGCCATAGTAAGATTTTTCCTGATTGTTTATCCATGCACTTAAAGCTCGGCAATGTTGAAATATGTTATGTTTTGATATTCTTAAAATGAAATTTTATTAGTATTACAATGGTTTGACTTGCAGTTTATATCTTCGAATGTTATCCATCAGATGTAAATTTCAGAAAATTTTCTGCTCTTCTTTTATTGGGTCATTTGCATACATACCACCTGATGTGGGGCTTGGGGGCTGAATCGGTTCAGCAGGAGAGGCTTCGGTCTAGCAGGAGACTATACCATCTGCCCTCTCTCTCTCTTTTCATTTAGCGGGAATTATTCCCCCTTCCTATTTTCGTTTCTCGCCTATTCTATCTTTATTTATATTTGTTTTTGCTAAATTACGGTTATGCTTTTTTGTGAGTTTGATTCAGCTATCAGGGACAGCCATCGACATCCTCTATTATCTTTTCAGGGCTATATCTGAGGACGAGTGGTGCTTTGTACATCACTTCGAGGTGGTGATTATCCTTGACGATTCCCCTCCTACACAGCCTCCCCGTCGCTACTGCTGTTGTCGTATTTGTTGTAGCCCGCCAAGGACAGCCGTTTGCTGTCTTCTGCAGCCACCAAATCTTTCTTGTTGCTGCCTACTGCAACGGCCTCTCTGTTTTTTCCCTTCTTTGTTGTTTTGTAACCCATCTTCCCTCTACTACCCAACTCGTAATCCCCCCTCTCCACTACCCAGCCATCCCCTAACCCCCTCTCACCTCTAAACAGCCATCCCGTAACCCTCTGCTGCTGCAGCCGTAGCCCTCTCCAACCCCACACCTGCTACGCCCTCCTATCCAACCCCCAACGGCAATTACCTTGACTCCTTTCCAGCACCCCACCTTTATCTAGCCACAAGCCCTCACCCACCTTTCTACTGTTGCTAGCCTTCCAACAGCCGTAGTTATGGCGACCCCCTCCTTTGATGTCTTTGCTACCGTCAGTCTTCTCAGCTAAAGCACCCTGTCACGAACAAAAAGTCTTACTTCGGCTAGGTGTAGGATCGAAGAGCAGTATTTAAGTCATGGGCTGCTCATTTCTTTTAAGAGCTCTTTTGGGAGGTGACAAGTGGTATCAGAGCAGGTGTGTGGACTCTCCGTGGTCCAGTGGTACCCTCGGAGGAGCCGATCCGTATGATTGGGTGGAGGAGAATGTCACAGACAAAAAGTCTCACATCGGCTAGGTGTAGGGCCGAAAAGCAGTGTTTAAGTCCTGAGCTGCCCACCTCTCTTAAAAGGAGAGGTGACAAGAGATATCAAAGCCGATTATTGTGTGTCAAATATGTGAACTCTTCATGGTCCAGTGAGACTCTCGGAGGAGCCGATCCGTGACGAGAGTATCATATGATTAGGTGGAGGAGAATGTCAAGGACAAAAAGTCCCACATCAGTTAGGTGTAGGGCCAAAGAGCGATATATAAGTCCCGGGCTGCCTACTTCTCTTAAGTGCTCTTTTGGGAGGTGACAATCCGCTGTTATTGTCGGCGACCCTTCCTTTGTTGTTCTGCCACAGTTAGCTTTCCCAACACCACCTACATCTATTGTCGATGACTCTTCCAGCCACCACACCTGCTGTCGCANAATGTTTGTTATCATTTCTTTCTTTTTTGAGGAGTCGTAACTTATTTGAATTACAACAATAATATTTCTATTTTTATTGTGATTTGGGTTAACTCCGACATCATTTGATATCAGAGCTAGTCTAATTCAAGTCCTATCCTAGGGTTTCCTAGCCTCCGCTAATAATCCAAAAATTTTCTTCTTCCGCCAAATACCTTTTCCACTATCTCATATCCCTAATCCTAATTCCCATTTGATGATTTTCAAACTAGCAACCTTAAATCAATTATTTTTACCATTTTTCATCTCTTAACCCTAAACCCTATCCATAAGGAGATACATGTTCGAGCATACCCGGGAGGAGATACGTCGAGAGATTCGTCAACTTTAGCGGAGGCTTGCGAGCATTAAGGATGAAAGCCAATAGGAGGTTACCCTCGATCGTGATCGGAAGCGTCAAAGGGGAAAACTAGAGAATTTGAAGATCAAGAGGGAGACATAATATCGACTCCTTCCAGCTTACTATAGACAGAGGGTGCAGGCAAAGTTAAACCTCCCGATTCAGAAGTGGAGAGACCACATCACCGAGTAACCCTTCATATTTTACAGACAGAGTTCAACGTTAATATCTTATAGCCAAAGTACACCCAGGAGAATCTAAGATGACCCGTCAGAGGACAAGCTGATTTAGAGTGGTGAACATGTAAAACCAATTCGCATCCTGACACCGGGCCTTTCCTCCAAAGGCTGGACTGGTTTGACCCGACTCGGTTTAGTTGAGAGAATGGGCTGAACCGGCCCCTCCCTCCCTCTTTTCATTAGGCGTGAATTTTACTGCCTTCCTATTTTCATTTTCCGCTCATCCCACGTCTATTTGCACGTGTTTTTTAAGTTTTTTGCTCCTTTTTGTGTTATTTTTTTATTTCAGGTTTGTGTGGACAACCGCCAACGTCCCTGTTTTTCCATCGAGGGCTGAATCCGATGGTTAGGGTGGTGCTCCGGCTTTATCCCTCTCCTCGGTGGTGATTATCTACTCCACATCCCTCTCCAGCACTCCTCCCACTACCAGTATCCCTCTGCCCGCCGCTGATAGGTTGCTGCTTGC
Source organism: Phalaenopsis hybrid cultivar (assembly GCA_002079205.1). NCBI lineage: Eukaryota > Viridiplantae > Streptophyta > Magnoliopsida > Asparagales > Orchidaceae > Phalaenopsis > Phalaenopsis hybrid cultivar. The sequence goes on from JXCR01022746.1 coordinate 238,361, forward strand.
TTCCCACCCATCATTCCTATAACAGGTCAACAACCTTCCTGTAACTCTCCCCCTCTTCTGATCCCAGCCGCCTGTTCCTCCATCCCTAGATCCCTCCTTGTTCCTCACTGCTGTAACAACAACTCTACCGTCCCTCTCCCTCCTTCAATAACCTCAAGCTGTAAGCCCTCTGTGCCGTCCACAGTCCCTTACCCTTCTGCTCCTCCTGCTTCCTACACGTTTCCACTACCTGTTTTCAACCCCAACCTCAGTTCCTACCAGTCTCTCCCACATCCTGTAGTGCCGCCAGCAGCTTTCTGCCCCTCCCAGCCAGCTCCTCCCATCATAACAGCCACCCCCTTTTCAAGGCTGCCATCAAACCCCTCCCCGCCTCTACGAATCTCTGATTNCCCTCACTGCTGTAACAACAACTCTACCGTCCGTCTCCCTCCTTCAATAACCCCAAGCCGTAAGCCCTCTGTGCCGTCCACAGTCCCTTACCCTTCTGCTCCTCCCGCTTCCTACCCGTTTCCACTACCTGTTCCCAACCCCAACCTCAGTTCCTACCAGTTCCTCCCACATCCTGTAGTTGCCGCACCACACTCCAGCACTTCCCAGAAGTGCCGCCAGCAGCTTTCTGCCCCTCCCAGCGAGCTCCTCCCATCATAAAAGCCACCCCCCTTTTCAAGGCTGCCATCAAACCCCTCCCCGCCTCTACGAATCTCTGATTCCGCTATCTCCGCGCAGCCCACCCTTCTTCATTTTTGCCCTAGGGTGTTGTGTGTTGCATGTGCTGTGTTCCTCCAGTATCACATCCTTAAATCTATCACAACTAAGAAGTGTTGCAAGTGCCACGAATTTGTGCATGGTGAATCAGAATGCACAACCAGNCAGCTCCTCCCATCATAACAGCCACCCCCCTTTTCAAGGCTGCCATCAAACCCCTCCCCGCCTCTACGAATCTCTGATTCCACTATCTCCGCGCAGCCCGCCCTTCTTCATTTTTGCCCTAGGGTGTTGTGTGTTGCATGTGTTGTGTTGCAATCGATTTTGAATGAAAGCAATAATATCTTCTATTTTTATGGTGCTTCGGGTTTCCTCCAATATCACATCCCTAAATCTATCACAACTAAGAAGTGTTGCAAGTGCCACGAATTTGTGCATGGTGAATCAGAATGCACAACCAGAGGGGTGAATTTGTGCATGGTGAATCAGAATGCCTTCGAGCAGCTATAGTTATTGCCAACGACCTCATTGGCTGTCCCTGCTGCCGTTAGTCTTCCTAGCATCCACAGATATTGTTGGCGACCCTTCCTATGTTGTTCCTATCACCGTTAGCTTTCCCNTAGAATGCCTTCCAGCAGCTATAGTTATTGCCAACGACCCCTTCCTTGGCTGTCCCTGCTGCCATTAGTCTTCCTAGCATCCACAGATATTGTTGGCGACCCTTCCTATGTTGTTCCTATCACCGTTAGCTTTTCCAGTAACCACAACTATTGCCGGCGACCCTTCCAGCCACCACACCTGCTGCCGCAACCCCCCCTCCTACCCTGTTGCGGCAACTCCCTCACCGCCCTCAGACTACTTCCGCAACCTCCCCATCCAAAAGTTACTTGTTCCGCAGGCCTCCACCACCTCCGCTGTTGCACTAAAGTGTCATTTTTATATTTGTTATCGTTTCTTTCCTATCTGAAAAATCCGTTGTTCTAATTTATTTAAATTTCAACAATAATATTTTCATATTTATAGTGGTTTAGGTTGACTCTGGTATCACCCCCCATTTCTTATGCATTTACATATTGAACACCTAAACTTTACTTTTTATATATTAACACTCAAATATTTCAAATCACATAANAACCTCCCCATCCAAAAGTTACTTGTTGTTCTGCAGGCCTCCACCACCTCCGCTGTTGCACTAAAGTGTCATTTTTATATTTTTTATCGTTTCTTTCCTATCTGAAAAATCCGTTGTTCTAATCTATTTAAATTTCAACAATAATATTTTCATTTTTATAGTGGTTTAGGTTGANGTTCCACAGGCCTCCACCACCTCCACCGTCGCACTAAAGTGTCATTTTTATATTTGTTATCGTTTCTTTCCTATTTGAAAAATCCGTTGTTCTAATCTATTTAAATTTCAACAATAATATTTTCATTTTTATAGTGGTTTAGGTTGACTCTGGTATCACCCCCCATTTCCTATGCATTTACATATTGAACACCTAAACTTTACTTTTTATATATTAACACTCAGATATTTCAAATCACATAAAAAATATCATCATTTTAACTTTTTAAAAGGTGAAATACACCTTTTCATGCATTGGTAAGCTTGTATGCATGTTGAAATTGAAGTTTTGGTAAGTACATAGAAATTCAGTTGTATGTATGTAAATCTTCCTTTTTTATTTGCCTTTCCTGCTGTATTGTTGATTGATTTAATTGATTAATGCTAATAAATATATATTGAAGAAGTATGTGTGGTTCAATCTTATTTAATTTTAACCCTCTCATTTAACAGGCAAAAAGAGCGGGTTCAAAACTGAAAAGTCGAATTGTTGCAGATCAACCAATTGCTGAGTGGAGTCGTTTTATTGAAGAAAATGAAGATCAAATCTCTTTAATTCTTCGGGAAGAGAGGTATTTTTTTTTTTAGCTCTTAATCTTTTACATTTGGTGAGCCTATCCTTTACATTTTTCTTGTTTGTTTTTTCTTTTCAGGGAAGAAAGAGAATTAAGAAAAGTCGAGATGGAAGCAACAAAGGTTCTACATACTTGCAATCTTTTGGCTTTCTTCCAACAAAATCAGATTATTTACAAGGGGCATCTAACAATTCTTGTGCCTTTACATATCTCACACCTAAATTTTCATATTTATACACAAATCACTCAATCTTCTTTCTTATTTACACGCAAATCACTCAAACTTTTAATATCACATAAAAAATAGCACTATTGTCACTTTTTAAAAGCGAAATTTATATTTTCATGTATAGATTTAAAGCACCAAAGTGCTATTTATGTAAGTATGAAAGTTTAGATGTGATATATGTAAATACATAATAATTGTGTGCAATGTATGTGAATTTATATATTTATAAATATAAAGCTGTTCTTCATTATATAATTACTCTTTTAATTAGCTGATTTTTATTTGAAATCACAGGTAGAGAACATGATTAAGCACAAGGAGGATATATTTTCGCGCCCAAAAAAGACTTGGTTTGCTACCGAGAAAGAGAAAAAACTACTTGCAAAGGCTTCAAAAGTAGGGGCTTCTTTGTGACCACTTTTATTTTATGTTTTCTGTTTTTGTTTTTAATTTTATTTTTAAAATATATTTGTTTAGGACTTTTTTTGCATGTTTTTATATTTTATTTTCAAAAACAAATTAATTTATTTTTAAAAACACTCAAAATACGAAAATTTATTTTTAGGGCTTTTAAATATAACTAAGAATGTTATAACACACCAAATTTGTTTTATTGCAGGTAAAAACATATACAATATAAAACAAAATAAAAAAAAATAAATCAAAATCAAAAGTGATCCCAAACGACTCATAGGTTTTTGGATATTGTGACTGGATCTGGAGTGTGNGCTCAAACTTCTTTCATATTTATACACAAATCACTCAAACTTTTTATATCACGTAAAAATAGCACTATGGTCACTTTTTAAAGGCGAAATATATATTTTCATGTTTAGATTTAAAGCACCAAAGTGCTATGTATGTAAGTATGAAAGTTTATATGTGATATATGTAAATACATAATAATGGTGTGCAATGTATGTGAATTTATATATTTATAAATGTAAAGCTGTTCTTCATTATATAATTACTCTTTTAATTAGCTGATTTTTATTTGAAATCACAGGTAGAGAACATGATTAAGCACAAGGAGGATATATTTTCGCGCCCAAAAAAGACTTGGTTTGCTACCGAGAAAGAGAAAAAATTACTTGCGAAGGCTTCAAAAGTAAGGGCTTCTTTGTGGCCACTTTTATTTTATGTTTTATGTTTTTGTTTTTAATTTTATTTTTAAAATATATTTGTTTAGGACTTTTTTTGCATGCTTTTATATTTTATTTTCAAAAACAGATTAATTTATTTTTAAAAACACTCAAAATACGAAAATTTATTTTTAGGGCTTTTAAATATAACTAAGAATGTTATAACACACCAAATTTGTTTTATTGCAGGTAAAAACATATACAAAATAAAACAAAATAATAAATAATAAATTAAAATCAAAAGTGATCCCAAACGACTCGTAGGTTTTTGGATATTGTGACTGGATCTGGAGTGTGATTCATGACTAAACTCACTCTCTTTGGTATATACTGTATAAAGTGAATTTAAGACACGTTACAAAATCAGATAGCTGCAGCCTTTTATTGAAGGAATGGAACCTGATATCCTAAATAACCAGAACCATACAAATAGTAACTTGTTTTCACGCTAATCTTTTTTTTTTTTATGAAAATTTTGGGACTAAACCCTTAACATAAAGGATGGAAAAGCCGAAAGGTACACGAGATTGCAAGGTATGATGGATACACAATAATGACGATAATATAGATAAAGAAAAATATCTAAATCTATCTGACAATATGGTCTTTAGTTTCTCTTCTTGCAAAAATAGATTCAAAAGTAAACAATGGAAGTGATGGTATATAAATAACCTTTTAAGAGTTATTTTCCTTGAAATTCTCTCTTATTTCTGTTCTGCTAAATATTCCATAAAGCTGAGAAAAAGAACATCGGAAGTATGTCTGATGTGGTTTTGAAAACTTTGCAATTTAGATTCTAAGCTACTGGAAGTGGCCTTTGAATACAGTTGACATAGGAATGTATAGGTAAAAACTAACATTTGTAATAGTTATTTCATCTCTTTAAATAGGTTGTAAAACTGCAACTAACAGGTAATTAGTTACATGAATTGTACTGTCATCTAGATCAAATATGCACGATATGTAAGAAGCTCTAAATGAATGCATAACAAATAAATTTACTTATAAATATTAACAAACTTTAATCCTATAGAAATTGTTTTTTCTTTTTGCAATTGTAAATCTCACTTCAGTCGTCATGCCAGCCTCATGATTATAATCTCCTCGAGGCTTGCCTTGAGCTCATCTCCTCGTATGAAAAACTTGACTCACAATCTTTGCTCAGATTCATGAAGAATATAAATTAAACTTAAATTAGCCCTTACATAATTTCCTTTGTAATTTTACTTCAAATTGACTTTGTCGCAATGGAGAAAAAGGATTCATGTAGCCGACCCCACGTAGTGGGATTAAGGCTTTGTTGTCGAGGTATTCTTCTATTACCAATTGCTTTCAAGCCAGTAGCTAACTTCAGCTGTCTACTGATTTGCTTAGCTGCCTAGCACGGAACTGAAGAAATAATCAGACGAATTGATTGGTTTGAGATAAATGACAGTAAACATGAGTATTTATATAATACTTATGTAGCTCAACTAGAGCTTGACTTCCTATCTTCCGTCTATACTGAATAAGTGCTAAAGTACTCCTCTAACTATTTACATTGGGCCATTTTAGTCCCAGAGTCTACAGAAGTGTGCTAAAATAGTCCTCTGTGGAAACTATGCAGCCCAGATTAAAAGATTTTGGGGACTAAAATTGAAAATTTATAGACTCTGGGACCTTGAGTCAGGGGACTATTTTGACGCTTTTCTCTGTTATTCCTCCCCGCAGCCAAGCTTATGCTGCAGTTCATGGCAAGACAAAAAAAAATGTTCAAAGCTTAATATAGATGTATTCCCGGCACCCAGCTTTGCTGCTTCCACCTTAGCTCATGAGGCACCCATGTCTTACGCAAACTTTTGTTCTTGCTTTATCTCTCTTTTTTCTTTTGGAACATGATCCCATCAGTGAATAGGAACACTGAAAGACGATACTTCAGGACTTTATTTTTTATTCCCGTTTTCTAAACTTACGTTTCTTCATGCTGAAACATTTGCAAATATAGATGCTTTGGATAAATCCAAATCGTTAAGGTTTACCTTAAAATTTGCTGCATTAGATTACTTTTATGTTTATTTCAATGCTTTTTTGTCTTCTTGCATTATTAAGGTGTAATTAACTGTTGTTAATTTCCTTTGATGATTCTTTTCTGTACTTCATTCCCTTAATCACTTTTTTGGATCTCAAGGAATTTGCTAGCAAAGGTCAAAGTGACTGTAATGTGGTGATGAGTGCGCAGCAGGCAGAAGATAAGAAGTTGAAAGAAAAAAGAAAAAGAGAGCGTGAGGTAATTATTATCTGTTCTAATTTTTTTCTAAAGCTTCTCTTTTAAGCTCCTGTTCCTTTTTCGCAATAAAACAGAAAAATCTGCCACGGAAGAAACGGCGAAGATTGGAAGCTACCAGGGAGATGCTAGAGAATGAGGAATCCGAGAATCTGGAACAGGTTGGTGTCTTTTATTCAAAGTAAAAAAGATTTGTACTCTTTCCATGCCAACCTCATTTCTGTCTANAAATTCAATAATTTTTAAATACAAAATATTTTAAATTCTTTTGGCAATTTTTTTTCCTTTTTTTTAAAAGTTATTTTGCAGGAATAGACAGCGCTGCGTACGTCGGAGATTATTCAGAGGGTACAGGTGGGTTATATCCGAGTTATACCCTCCTGTAACAATTGAAATTACAGAAGTGCGGAAATTATTTGTAGGTTATAGATATGTTACAAGTAGGTTACAGAGATGTTAAAAAGGGTATAACACGAATATAACTAACTTATACCTTCTGAATAACCTCTCGACGTACGCAGCTTTGTGTACGTCTTATGTACGTAAATATTTTTCCAAGAAAGTAGATGAAAATGATATTATAAAAAAATAAATAAATAATTATGAGAAGTTTATATTATTTGATGAAATCGATGTATGCAGCTGCAATGGAAATAAACAAAGGTTTTTTTATAATTATCTGGTTTGTTGGATTTTTTTTTTCTTTTTTAATTTTTTATTGTTTTTATTTTATTTTTATTTTAAAAATTTTACGACAAGAATGCGAAGGATCATATTAATAAGAGAATTGAATCATGACTCTTGAATTAGTTAAGTTCATAATAAGAAATTTTTTTGCTGCAGTTTATTTAACTTGGCGGCCTTAGATACATACCACCTAGTTCTTATATTTTTACACATTTAATCTAATTTTTACCATTTAAATGTCACAAAAAATATAACAGATTTTGCTTCATATAAAAAGTTATTTCATGCAAAGATAAAATGACATATATATATATATATATATATATATATATATATATATATATATATATATATATATATATATATNGGTAAGCTTTGACATTGTGTTCCATGCAGCTGTTAAGTATTTGGGAAATTTACATACCTAGCACACAATTCTTATTTATTTACATTTCTTATGCCTAATGTTTCATATTTACTTACTACATATCATCTTGGTGCTTTAAACCTATGCTTGAAAATATGTATTTCACTTTTAAAAGTTATAACTGTGCTATTTTTGATGTGATATTAATGATTTGAGTGCAATGTGTGTAAATATGTAAGTTTAGTTATGAGATAAATACATAAGAATTCTGTGCTATGCATATGAATGGCTCCAAGTATTTTGGTCCACAGTGTAGCTCTATTTTAATAGGAAAACTTGAACTGGAGAATAGCTTCCTATTTTATATGCATGCCTGTGATTAGTTTTCAGTAAAATCAAGCACGAATTGTTTATGNCGTAAATATGAAAGTTTAGTTATGAGATAAATACGTAAGTATTCTGTGCTATGCATATGAATGGCTCCAAGTATTTTGGTCCACAGTGTATTCTATTTTATTGGGAAAACTTGAGCAGGAGAATAGCTTCCTATTTTATATGCATGCCTGTGCTTAGTTTTCAGCAAAATCAAGCACGAATTGTTTATGAAGATGAAATCTTTATTATGTTGAGTGCTCTTAATTCTTTTTTTGGAAGATTTACATGCATACCACACAATTCTTATGTATTGACATATCTAACCCCTTAAATTCAATTTTTTCACATATGCCACCTTATTTATGCATGAAAAGGTGCATTTCACTTTTTAAAATTTAAAATAGTGGTATTTTTTATATGATATGGAAGATTTGGATGGTATAAATGTAAAAAAAGTTAGTTGGATGTTCCTCTTCTTTTCTCAATGGTAGTTATATCAGCATGTAAGCGTTGGCATTGTGTTCCATGTAGCTCTCAAGTATTTGGGAAATTTACATATCTTACAGCTATAATTTTTATGTATTTACATATCTTACAGCTATAATTTCATTTTTACATACATACTAAATTGTACTTTGGTGCTTTAAACCTATGCTTGAAAATGTATATTTCACTTTTTAAAGGTTTTAATTGCGCTATTTTTGATGTTATATTAAAGATTTGAGTGCTATTTGGGTAAATATGAAAGCTTAGTTATGAGGAATGAATAGATAAGANTTACATGCTTACCCCTTAAATTCAATTTTTACACATATGCCACCTTATTTATGCATGAAAAGGTGCATTTCACTTTTTAAAATTTAAAATAGTGGTATTTTTTATATGATATGGAAGATTTGGATGGTATAAATGTAAAAAAAGTAAAGTTGGGTGTTTTTACTTTCTAACCATCATTCTTTTATCTTTTTTCTCTTCTTTTCTCAATGGTAGTTATATCAGCATGTAAGTCGTTGGCATTGTGTTCCATGTAGCTCTTAAGTATTTGGGAAATTTACATACCTAGCACACAATTCTTATGTATTTACATATCTTACACCTATAATTTCATTTTTACATACATACTAAATTGCACTTTGGTGCTTTAAACCTATGCTTGAAAATGTATATTTCACTTTTTAAAAGTTTTAATTGCGCTTTTTTTTATGTTATATTAAAGATTTGAGAGCTATTTGGGTAAATATGAAAGCTTAGTTATGAGGAATGAATAGATAAGAATTATGTGCTGTGCATATAAATGGCCCCAAGTGTTCTGGTCCACAGTGTAGTTCTTTTTTATAAGGAAAAACCTGAACAGGAGAATAGCTTCCAATTCATTTGAATGCCTGTGATTAATTTTCGGTAAAATCAAGCACGAAATGTTTGTGAACATGAAATTTTTTCTGTTGACTGCTCTTATTTTATTTTTTTGGAAGATTTACATACATACCATTTAATTTCTATGTATTGACATATGTCTAACACCTAAAGTTCAATTTTTACTCGTATGGCATCTTATTTATGTATGAAAAGGTATATTTCTCTTTTAAAAGTTAAAATAGTGGTTTTTTATTTGATGAGGAAGATTTGGATGGTATAAATGGAAAAAAGTAAAGTTAGGTGTTAAATATTTAAATTCATTGGAATTGGGTGGTATGTAAATGCCCCTAATTTTTTTTTCTCCTTTTGATGTAGTTTGGTAGAGTTGGTTTGAAAGGGAAAACCGGACAGTCTATAGTTGAACTAGCTTATCGGCGAGCTAAATCAATGAAAGCTGGGAAGGGCTCGAGGAATGCTAGTAAAAGAGCAAAAAGACCTGACAAGAATCTTCAAAGGAAAGATGAGATGGCTGAATTATTCCAGAATGAGATGAGTGAAAGAAAGCCGAGAAATGTGAGAAGTCATAATGCTTCTGGAAGGACAAAGCATAAGAGCTCCTTCAAGAGCAAATCAAGGTATTATCTGAATGCCTTTTTCATCTATTTTCTTGAAATAATTGTAGGTATCCTTTAATGATTTTTTTAACTTATTTATTTTTCAAATATTAACTTTTTCATACTTTCTCTACAATCCATGTTTTGATTTTCTCCTCTGTGACTAAATGGTGTCTGCTCATTTGTCTTTCTAAGGTATCCCTAGTTGATCCTCCTCTTTCCTTCATCTGCCACTTGTCGCGAGCTTTCACCTGCATAGCATCTTCTCCAAATGTGTGTTTTTCTTGCTTAATCTCCTACTGATCTCCACTTGAGTCTCATTCGCTTGCTCTCTCCTCTTTTATAAGATGCTGCCACAGGCTGAATTTGTCTGCCAAATGTGTAAATGAGTCGAGCCGAGCTCAAAACATGCCTAACTCGAGATTTGCTTGTTTATCAAATTATAAGTTTGAACTCATCTCACAATGATGACAATTGGCTCATGAGCTGGCTCGCNCGCATAGCATCTTCTCCAAATGTGTGTTTTTCTTGCTTAATCTCCTCCTGATCTCACTTGAGTCTCATTCGATTGCTCTCTCCTCTTTTATACGATGCTGCCACAGGCTGAATTTGTCTCCCAAATGTGTAAATGAGTCGAGCCGAGCTCAAAACATGCCTAACTCGAGCTTTGCTTGTTTATCAAATTATAAGCTTGAACTCATCTCACAATGTTGACAATAGGCTCATGAGCTGGCTCGCAAGCTCGAGCCAAAGATCAAATTAACATGGGAGCTCAACAAGAGTATGCATCAATGGCTGGAGCAGTGCCACGNTCTAGACAAGCTTGAGATCAAGCTCTAGTTTTTGCCTTGATAAGCTAGACTAGCAAGCTTGTTAATAAGTCGAGTTTGAACCAACTCGACTAAATTACACCCATCCCAAACTTATCCTCTTTTGCCTTCTCGAGCACGCTCATCTCGTCACTTTTCCCCATGTTCTTGCTTTTACAAACTTGCACTGAGTTTAACATCNCCTTGAGATCAAGCTCTAGTTTTTGCCTTGATAAGCTTGACTAGCAAGCTTGTTAATAAGTCGAGTTTGAACCAGCTCGACCAAATTACACCCATCCCAAACTTATCCTCTTTTGCTTTCTCGAGCACGCTCATCTCGTCACTTTTCCCCATGTTCTTGCTTTTACAAACTTGCACTGAGTTTAACATCTTTCTCTTGCATATATATATATATATATATATATATATATATATATATATATATATATATATATATATATATATATNCAGTGCCACGTGACCATGGATCGGCTAGTTGAGCTGACTTGAGAGCTGATAAGCCAAGCCTAGACAAGCTTGAGATCAAGCTCTAGTTTTTGCCTTGATAAGCTTGACTAGCAACCTTGTTAATAAGTTGAGTTTGAACCAGCTCGACTAAATTACACGCATCCCAAACTTATCCTCTTTTGCTTTCTCGAGCACGCTCATCTCGTCACTTTTCCCCATGTTCTTGCTTTTNGCTGGCTCGCGAGCTCGAGCCAAAGATCAAATTAACATGGGAGCTCAACAAGAGTATGCATCAATGGCTGGAGCAGTGCCACGNATTGTAGTCTTAGAAGAAAGGAGATATCCAAAAATCTTCACTCAAAATCTTCATGAGTGGTTTTAGGAGGGTGTTTGTAAATATTTATAGTTGAAATGGTCAAAATGTTATATTTAATATTTTGGATGGTTTTTATGGAAAAACCCTGCACATTTTATTTTTGACATGAAGTTTGGGAATTAAAACTATGCTCAAGTTTACTGATGAATGGAAATAATTAGGTCAAGAGCCTATTAATAGTCCCATTTATATGGAATTTATAGTACCTTTGTAGAAAAACATGGCTTCATGATGGAGAATTTAAAAAAGGGGCATTTAACTATTATCTATTTACACATCTACCTCATGAACTTTGCTTTTTATGCTTATGCCAACTAAATATTTCACATCGCACCAAAAATATCAATCATTTTAACTTTTAAAAAATGAAATACGTCTTTTTCATGCTTCGGTAAGGTAGTATATTGGCATGTTTGTAAAATTGAAGTTTAAAAGGTAAATACCTAAATACTTAGGAATTAAGTGGTATTTATCTATATAAAACTTCCTTATTATTATTTGTATTTATAGCATTGGATGATTCTTCCATGTGAATATTGATCATCTTTTGATCTTTCCAGCTATTACATAATAATGCTTCGAATGCAGGTATAAGCGTCGGAAGTAGACTTCTGGAAGGGCTTCATCTTCTTCTCTTGCACGATTATTGAGGAATTCTTGCCGAGAAAAATGTCAGATATAACCTTATGTTTCATTTTATTTGCCTTTTTGTAAAAAACAAATTCTTAGATTTTTTACATTATTATGTGCCCCATCCATTCTAGTGCTTTGGCTTCTTTCAATTTCCTCCTTGTGGGCCCCGCATTCAATTTGATAATTCATTCGATTTTCGAGATTATTTATTTGAATAAATTTTATATCAGATATTTTACGCAAATTATATTAAAATGGGATTTAAATTTATTGAATTTTCTTGTATGCATTAATAAATTCAATAATTTTTTAAATTCCTTTTTTAATTCAATAATTTTTAAATACAAAATATTTTAATTTCTTTTGGCACTTTTTTTTTCTTTTTTTTAAAAGTTATTTTGCAGGAACAGACAGCGTTGCGTGCGTCGGAAGTTATTCAGAGGGTATAGGTGGATTATATCCTAGTTATATCATTCTGTAACTTTCCTGTAACTACCAGAACTACAGAAGCGCGAAACTTATTTGTATGTTATAGATAGGTTATAAGTAGGTAACAGAAAGGTTAAAAGTGTGTAACACAAATATAACTTATACCATCTGAATAACCTCTCGACGTACACAACTCTGCATACGTCTTATGTACGAAGGGGATGAAAATGATATTATAAAAAAATAAATAAAAAGTTATGATAAGTTTATATTATTTGATTAAATCGATTTATGCAGCTGCATTGGAAATAAACAAAGGTTTTTTTATAATTATGTAGTTTATTGGAATTTTTCTTTTTTAATTTTTTATTGTTTTTATTTTATTTTATTTATTTTTTATTTTTTAAATTTTACGACAAGAATGAGAATGATCACATTAATAAGAGAATTGAATCATGACTCTTGAATTAGTTATGTTCATAATAAGAAATTTTTTAGCTGCAGTTTATTCAACTTGGCGGCCTTAGATACATACCACCTAGTTCTTATTTTTTTACACATTTAATCTAATTTTTACCATTTAAATGTCACAAAAAATATAACAGATTTTGCTTCATATAAAAAGTTATTTTATGCAAAGATAAGATGATATATATATATAGAAGTCCATGATAGACTTTCGCGAATAGCTTATGTTTAGTCCGTTCTTTGAATGAGCAAAACACGAAAAAACAAAATTAAGTCTTAACTTTTAATCACCATAACTTGTGTGATCATTTGATTTGGCTTCTTTTATTATGTAAGAATATACATATTTGAATTTGATACACTGCATCTATTTTTCAAACTAATTTAAAGAGTTAATTAAAACCGAACACTAACATCTTATCGAGCCAAACACAAACAGAATGTTCTCGAACAATTTCAAAAAAAAAAAAAATTAAATGATTTAAACAAAACGCATTTAGCTCCCTCAAACTCTTAACTTGTTTGCGCACCTAGACATATATACATACATAAGAATTGAGTCCACGAAAAAAATCTTTTTGCATAATATTTATGAGAATCAAGTAAAAAAAATGTTTTGAACTTCAATTTTGTACGTATAAAATATGTCGGCATGAATATCAAGACAAATGAATGACTAAGGAGGATGCTTCTTATGATCGGGCATATCTGTTAATGATTATTTTAAACTGTATGTTGGCAAGGAAGACATTTTGTTCGAGTAATCGACGGAACGTGTCAAGAGATTTTTCGCATCGCCGAGATCAACCCTCAAGATGTTCAATAGGAGGCTCTCGTTCGGATTAGATATCGATAATTCAAGACTCACCTAACAATCGACAAATTATCATCGATCGAATCGGTCCCCAACCTTATTATAAACTAATAACCTTGTAACCATCAAAAAATTTCCCTAAAAAATCAATGATGGGACCAATACATACTTTTATAATAATAGACTTACNCTGAATTTCCGGAGTTGATCTGTTCCAGATTACCCAACTCAGTAGTTCCAGGCTCCATCAAACCAAAATTCAAATCTAGAGCCGGCTGAGCGCCGCCGTTCGAGCTTGAAGGGGTGTTTGTTATGCTCATTAGGTAAGGCAGCGTCGCTAATGGTGTACCGTCGGCTGAGCTCATTAGCTGCGGGATGACAGTAGCCCCTCGAGAATCAACCATGCGAGGGACGTTTCCGAAACCATATACAGCCGGCGGGAAAGGTACGGCCATTCCGGTGCCAGGAGCAATGTAACCATAGTTTGGGTGAGGTGGGTAAGGTAGGATGGGACCGGTAGGCAAAGTGAGATCGAAGTTTAATCCGTTTGGTATGTACGATGGATGTGTTGGATTGGGGTGAGCTCTTCTGTCCGCCGTCGACATCCTCGAGCCCATGATCGTGATTATCGGATCGTCGGTTCTAACTCCATGGTGGTTCTCCACCTTGGAGAGGTTGATGTGTTTGGAAACGGCGGCATCGGATGAAAAAAGATTGTCGTTCAGGTNCGGTATGTACGATGGATGTGTTGGATTGGGGTGAGCTCTTCTGTCCGCTGTCGACATTCTCGAGCCCATGATCGTGATTATCGGATCATCAGTTCTAACTCCATGGAGGTTCTCCACCTTGGAGAGGTTGATGTGTTTGGAAACGGCGGCATCGGATGAAAAAAGATTGTCGTTCAGGTCGAAGTGTTTGAGAGGTGGTTGTTTGCGCGATGATGACGATGCTGGAGAAAAGGTTTGGCCACTGCTTACGAAATAAGGCTTTACGAGCAGTGAGTGAGATGGTGTTGCTTGATCTTCTCCGTNAATTTTTTACCACTCTAGCACGATCAAACTACGGACAATTTGATAAAAATGAAAGATAAGTATTGTGGTAAAACCGCNGACTTTTTTTTAACTACCGAACCAGTGTATTTACCACTCTAGCACGATCAAACTACGGACAATTTGATAAAAATGAAAGATAAGTATTGTGGTAAAACCGCGAACTTTGATATTTGAGTTGGAATTTAAAAACTGCATGACAGAGATTGGTTGATTCGCAAATAGCAAGTTTCAAGTGATTTGTATGTAATCTCAAAAACTGCATGACAAAGATGGCACCCCGAACCATCTCTAAATTTTAAGATAAATGTACAAATAGAAGATCCCATCCCCTCCCTCAACTGGCAAGACCGGTCATCATAACGAAAGAACAAGAATATATATATATGATTTAATAATCAATCATACTAAACAAGTACATATATAATGAGCCTTATTCAATTTTTATNAGAATTTGAAAACTGCAAGACAGAGATTGGTTGATTCGCAAATAGCAAGTTTCAGGTGATTTGTATGTAATCTCAAAAACTGCATGACAAAGATGGCACCCCGAACCATCTCTAAATTTTAAGATAAATGTACAAATAGAAAGATCCCATCCCCTCCTTCAACTCGCAAGACCGGTCATCATAACGAAAGAACAAGAATATATATATATATATATGATTTAATAATCAATCATACTAAACAAGTACATATATAATGAGCCTTATTCAATTTTTATACCTGGAAGAAAGTGGCGACAAGAAAGAAGACGAATCGATTGACTCGCCCCGTCAATCAATGTTTACGAAGGGAGCCAGTCATATTAAACAGAAAACCGATAGTCAGGTGAAGNCCAGAAAAGTTAAGTCCAAATTAAAAATATGTTTAATGTTTTTGCTCGAATAAAAATATATTTATATATAACTTTTAGTCACCATAACTTGTGTGATCATTTGATTTGGCTTCTTTTATTATGTAAGAATATACATATTTAAATCAAATACAGTGCATCTATTTTTCAAACTAATTTAAAGAGTTAATTAAAACCGAACACTAACATCTTATCGAGCCAAACACAAACACAAACAGATTGTTCTCTAACAATTTCAAACAAAAAAAAAAATTAAATGATCTAAACAAAACGCATTTAGCTCCCTCAAACTCTAACCATTTACGCACCGAGATATATACATACATAAGAATCGAGTCCAGGAAAAAAATCTTTTTGCATAATATTTATGAGAATTAAGTAAAAAAATGTTTTGAACTTCAATTTTGTATGTATAAAATATGTCAGCACGAATATCAAGACAAATAAATGACTCAGGAGGATGATTCTTATGATCGGGCATATCTGTTAACGACAATTTTAAACTGTATGTTGGCAAGGAAGGCATCTTGTTCGAGCAATCAACGGAACGTGCCAGAAAATTTTTCGCATGACCGAGATCAACCTTCAAGATGTTCAATAAGAGGCTCTCGTTCGGATTAGATATTTATAAGTCAAGACTCACCTGACAATCGACAAATCATCATCGATCGAATCGGTCTCCAATCTTATTATAAACTAATAACTCTATAACCATCAAAAAATTTCCCTGGAAAATCAATGATGGGACCAATACATGCTTTTATAATAATAGACTTACACCTATAAATAGGAATTTCATATCATTAATAAAGGCTATACTCTCTTTTATCGTTCCCTACTATCTTATCTCTCTATAATCACTTCTTAACAAAACTTTCTATTCATAAGATGTGTTTCCCAAATAATTTTGGATTCAACAAATTTAAAACACATCATTGACATTCATAACAACTAAATATTTCAATAATACAACAGTCAAGATGGCATACATGTAAAAACTGAAATGAACGTGCCGGATATGGAAATAAACAGGAATTAAGTGGCATGTATCCAAATCATACAAAATCATATCAGGCTACACTAACCCTAAGCTAACTTCTTTCACAACTAAAAAGCACCACCACAATCTCAAGATCAGCAAATTGAGCAATGTTTATAGTAATCATTCAGAAATAAACACATAATGACTCATCAAAGAAAGGGATAAATTACATACAAACCAACCCAAACATTCATATTTACAAATTAAGCATCCAGATAACTTTTTTTAACTACCGAACCAGTGTATTTACTCGAGCACGATCAAACTACGGACAATTTGATAAAAATAAAAGATAAGTATTGTGGTAAAACCGCGAACTTTGATATTTGAGTTCGAATTTGAAAACTGCATAACAGAGATTGGTTGATTCACAAATAGCAAGTTTCAGGTGGATTTGTATGTAATTTCAAAAACTTGCATGACAAAGATGGCACCCCGAACCATCTCTAAATTTTAAGATAAATGTACAAATAGAAGATCCCATCCCCTCCTTCAACTCGCAAGACCGGTCACCATAACAAAAGAACAAGAATATATATATAGATATATGATTTAATAATCAATCATACTAAACAAGTACATATGAGCCTTATTCAATTTTTATACCTGGAAGAAAGTGGCGACAAGAAAGAAGACGAATCGATCGACTCGCCCCGTCAATCAATGTTTACGAAGGGAGCCAGTCATATTAAACAGAAAACCGATAGTCAGGTGAAGAGCTTCTTTAGGTTGAGCAGCCCTGAAAAATAAGCAGTGAAGTTAATGTTATAATGAACTGAGAAAGTTCAGAATCATCGGTGCCATGAAGCCAAATGTTTGTAGCCAATGTTGTAAGAGTCCCATCCAGACTCTGGTTCCTTCCTTTTTATTGAATTTCCGGAGTTAATCTGTTCCAGATTACCCAACTCAGTAGTTCCCGGCTCCATCAAACCAAAATTCAAATCTAGACCCGGTTGAGTGCCGCCGTTTGAGCTCGAAGGGGTGTTTGTTATGCTCATTAGGTAAGGAAGCGTCGCTAACGGTGTACCGTCGGCTGAGCTCATTAGCTGCGGGATGACGGTAGCCCCTCGAGAATCAACCATGCGAGGGACGTTTCCCAAACCATATACCGCCGGCGGGAAAGGTACGGCCATTCCAGTGCCCGGAGCAATGTAACCATAGTTTGGGTGAGGTGGGTAAGGTAGGATTGGACCGGTAGGCAAAGTGAGATCGAAGTTTAATCCGTTCGGTATGTAGGATGGATGTGTTGGATTGGGGTGAGCTCTTCTGTCCGCCGTCGACATCCTTGAGCCCATGATCGTGATTATCGGATCGTCAGTTCTAACTCCATGGGGGTTCTCCACCTTGGAGAGGTTGATGTGTTTGGAAACGGCGGCATCGGATGAAAAAAGATTGTCGTTCAGGTCGAAGTGTTTGTGAGGTGGTTGTTTGCGCGATGATGACGATGCTGGAGAAGAGGTTTGGCCACTGCTTACGAAATAAGGCTTTACGAGCAGTGAGTGAGATGGTGTTGCTTGATCTTCTCCATTATTGTTAAGGTCGAGTTTTATCCTCTCCGGCTTCAGCGAACTGACTTCGGACGATGAGTTCCACGAAGGTATACCAGAAGAAACAGGTACTGAGATAGTGTCCAATGGTAAATAATTCTCAGAGTCTGTAACATTTAAATCAAATTCTATCAAATTTGGTCTATATTTTGAGCCTGATTCGGACTTTTCACCATCGGAAGTTCTTCGAGGAGATGCGGGGCGGAAAGCACTCGTAGCAGCGGAACCTCTCCAACCCAATCCGCCTTCTAAACATAGCGGAGTGATCAGAAACGAAGGAGCTCCTTTGGAAGCAGAAACAGCTATTGGTGCAGACAAGTTCATTAGAATACTTGGGTTAATAGGATCTACTGCACAATCAATATCTTCAGTACAGGCATCCTCATTTAAATCAAAATCAAATTTTCTCATTTCAGTTCTAGCTCTAGAATCCTGAATAACAGCTGCTTCATTTTGAAATTCTGAGCTTTGGTCCTGTTTTGAAGGATCTGTAGCTGTTTCTACAACCATGCGATCATCATTCTTAGGAGGAGAAGTGACATCACAATCATCTTTAATAGGACTTGCATTGTTGATAACCTCATTTGAACTGGACTCAGAAGAAGAACTACATAACTCCTCTCTGTAATCAACAACCTCTCGTTCAACTTCAATTGCTACTAGACGAGCAATTTCCAATGCATCCATCTCTCCCGATTCAGCTTCTGAATCAGAACTTTTCTCCATTTCTCGAATTACCTCATCATTTGAAGTTTTCGAAGGTTCATCATAGATAAATGTATCGACTCCTTCACATGTACTCGAAGGGTCCTCATTACAGGGGTTGCTATCGCCACTATTTTCTGCATCACCACTATTTTCTGCAGCTTCTCTTTTCCAGGAGCTTGAATCATGTTCGCCTGATTTGACACCCATTGTCTTTAAATATTTGGTCCACACCCCGTCCACACTAGCACACCTATGAATGACCTCCTTAGCATCTGATCGATCCAGATTTCCTTTGTTGAGTGTTAGTGTGCACGATGCGCTTCGAACAACTTTAGGATTCGCTCTAACCTCCCATGAGTCGCTTTTTCGCAAGTTCACCTCTGCCATCACATCATCCCGAACTGAAGTGTTGCACGGATCATCATCTTTGACATGAATCTTAGGAGATGAAGTTGTAGGGGAAAATGCTATTTCTGATTTAGGAATAAAATTTCGTTCTTCAACAGCATAATTCTCTTGGCCAGCATCAGATACATCATTTTTGGCAGAAGCAATCGCTGGCAAGGTTTGGTTCATTGTTGAATATTTTCGATCATCAACATCCCCTAACTGAAAATCATTGTCGCTCCTTACTGACAGGTTTTGTATTAGACTGGAATCTACTTCATGACTTGCCTCGTCAGTTGTTTGACGAGACGATTTGTCAACAACTTCATCGACGGCGTGTTTGAACTCAACGGAGGGTGTACAACTATCAACATGACATGAACCATTTTTCTCCATTTCTTGGCATTCGTTATGATTATTCCACTTATCAAACAGCATTCGCGCTCTTTCATTTATATTTGCATTTTTGTGGCCCAAAAGCTTCTCCACCGTTGCAAATATTCCGGATGAACTCAACTTTTCAGGGTTTGTAGGGAGCTTCTCGAGTGATTCTATTAAAGTGTTAATCAATTCCTCGCCGTCAACAATATCTATGCTGGATTTAACAGCTTCCTGCAGCCAATGATTTAGAAAGCCTAACCCATTTAAATGAACAAAGAGAGAAAGGCATTCCCTACTTTTCGTACAAGCGAGGGTGCTGGCAACAGTAGACCATTGCCTTGCCGCGTCTCCTACATTATTCGTAACACAATTCCATTTTTGCATCACGCATATAAGCTCTTCGACTCTTCCACAAGTTGTGAGACCATTTTTCATTTCGGTGAGGGTGAAGAAATCTTCCAAGGTCATATTTGCAAAACACAGGATAATAAACTCTTGCACCTATGTCATGCTTGCAATATAGGTGTGCCGTCTCTATCTGTTCCAGGGAAGTGCAGCTTAAAGAGCTGTAATGAAGTAAATATAGCAATTTTCTGCAATGTGCAACAGAATTGACCATCCAATCAATCATATTTATCAAACTAACAATAATAAAAAGAAGCAATGTAACAAAAGAATGAAGATTTAAAATAAATTGCAATATAAATGAAGATGCAATTAAACATCACAAAGCATTCTCTGCAGAAAAAGAAAAATAAATCGTGATGATTATACAAAATAATGACATTCTAACATTTCCTTCACTACTAAAAAAAAAGTTCTTTTCTTTGTTTAAAATATCGCTCAACAGATTCTGAAAGACACAATTGGATAGAGCTAGAGCCAGCCATTGGCCCACAGGGATGACCATAATGGGCTTAATTGGACTATTAACGGGCATGCGTAACTCATTCATTTAAAAGGGCTTCAATAACTAGCCAACAAATTTAAGCCAGCACTTCAAATTAAAAAAACTAGCTAAGTTCATACATTCAAATTAATAACTATATAAATAAAAAAGACAATATTTCAAATTGATGAATCTCAAAATATGAGAAACATGATAAAAAAATATTTAAAGCTATATGCTTAGTTGCTAATTTGGGAGGACTGTAATGATCGGATGCCGAAATTAGATTTAAAAGATAGTAACGTTAAACATAGCATGCAATAAATGTTTAAACAAATTTAAAGAGAAAAAGTAGAAAATAAAATAATATGATGATGACTATATTACAGAATAACAAGATATGATCGATTGATTATAAAAATTAAACCTAAATAGTCAGATAAAGGATAAGAATTAATCAAGTTAAATTCAAGCTTTTAAATGCGTATAAACACAATACCATCTAGGGGTGTAAACGAGTAGAGTCTAGCTCGAGCAACCCTCGGCTTAAGCTTGAGCTTAATTAATTTAATCGAGTTCGAGCACGAGTCACCCTCAGCTTGAGCTTGAGCTTAATTAACTTAATCGAGTTTGAGCTCGAGCATAATTCGACGAATTCGAGCAGGCTTGTTTAGCATGGAAGAGAAAAAAAATATTAATTTAAGCTACAGTTATAATTAAATGACAAATAGAATAACCATTTATAAGATAACTAATAAAAAATTATTTGATATAAAAAAAATTAATTTTAAACATTTTTAATCATTTAAATAAACTTTTTGGAATTTTAATATATTTTTTATTAACCATTTTTTAAACAAACCGGCTCACTAGTGATATTTCAGGAGAGTCAAAAACCTAATTGACCTCCCGTATAAGTAAAATTCGAGGCCTACCCCTGCTCACTTACGCCCCTAATACTGTCATCACCTCACTCGTTGATTTCAAGTAAGACCATATAAATGAAAAAATAAATAAATATCCAATTATTGCATGAACTGTTCAAAAATCAAAAGCTATACAAATTATAAGAAAAAAAAAACATAAAAAACCTGAAAATCAAGGAGTTTACACAACGGAAAATCTGTCACCATAACATTCCTTGGTTTTGCCATAAAATCTGCTACAATAATTAATATGAAGAGCTATGGCGTTTTTCATTGCTGGAAGCAATGAAGGCGGTACTGCATATTTCAACTTTGTCCTAATGGCATCAGCAATGATGGTTTACCACAACTATGAGGAGACGGTAAAATTCGATGAATCAGAGAACACATTTGGCCTGAAGGTGATAAAAAAGGGTTTTCAGATGTGGCTTTCTATTCAGCGAGGATGAAACCCCATAGTTTAGCGAAGAAACTTTGATCCCTTGCAGGGATCTATAGAGAGAGATCAAATAATTGGTAAGTCTAAGTAGTGCTGTGTGTTAGATATCAGTTAAAATGATGTTCTCCCATAGCTAAAAAGGGCAGAAGTTTTTGGAACATCCTCAGAATTTGAAGTTTAACCAAATCGACTAGAATGCTAAAGCCATCCTCAGCTTGAGCATGATTAATTTTATCAAGTTCGAAGCTCGAGCTGGCTCACAAGAAGGCTTATTTATTATAAGAAAGATAAAATAATATTAATTTAAAGTAGAGTTATAATAAAATGATAAATAGAATGAGCAATTAAGAGAGAAATAATAAGAAACCACTTACTATAAAATAAAAAATATTATCTTTTAAATATTTGTAATACTTTAAAGATAAATTCTTCAAATTTAATATATTTTAATTATATTTTACATTAATATTTTTTTAAACGGCTCGATCACGAGCTAATCAGTCGAGTCAAGGCTAGCTTAAGCTTGGTTTATTAGCTCATTGAGCTCAGTTCACGAGCCACTTATCAAGTTGAGCTCGAGCCGGCTCATGAGTTGACTTGACTCATGCACCTATTCAGATTCCTCTAGGTTTGTCACAATAAGCTTCAATATACATGTATTACATCCCCTTATTGTTTTTTTTTGGGTTGGCCAAACCTGAATAATATTTGATTTATTTAAAATCAAGCCACAACACTATCAANCTAAAGTAGAGTTATAATAAAATGATAAATAAAGTGAGCAATTAAGAGAGAAATATAAAAATAACTTGCTATAAAATACAAAATATTATCTTTTAAACATTTATAATACTTTAAAGATAAATTCTTCAAATTTAATATATTTTGATTATATTTTACATTAATATTTTTTTTAAACGGCTCGATCACGAGCTAATGAGTCGAGTCAAGGCTAGCTTGAGCTTGGTTTATTAGCTCATTGAGCTCAGATCAATCACGAGCCACTTGTCAAGCTGAGCTCGAGCCGGCTCATGAGTTGACTTGACTCATGCACCTATTCAGATTCCTCCAGGTTTGCCACAAGAAGCTTTAATATACATGTATTACATCCCCTTATTGTTTTTTTTTTGGGTTGGCCAAACCTGAATAATATTTGATTTATTTAAAATCAAGCCACATCACTATCAGACCAGCCCATTTGGCGGTCCTGATTAATGATGTCATGAGACAGAAATTAAACAACAAAAAGTAGTTTTAAGAACCATCTTGATCACCCAGCCCGATCACTCGTAACATAAACTTCAAACATCCATTATCAGGACCGGGAGTTTTTCTTCTCTAACCAAATTAATTCAAAATGGTGAATAAGTTTATATTTACATGTATCCCAAGCAATTCTTATTTACATATTCAACATCTAAACAATTATATTTGNACACTATCAAACCAACACATTTGGCGGTCCTGATTAATGATATCATGAGACAGAAATTAAACAACAAAAAGTAGCTTTAAGAACCATCTTTATCACCCAGCCCGATCACTCGTAACATAAACTTCAAACATCCATTATCAGGACCGGGAGTTTTTCTTCTCTAACCAAATTAATTCAAAATGGGGAATAAGTTTATATTTACATGTATCCCAAGCAATTCTTATTTACATATTCAACATCTAGACAATTATATTTACACGCAAACCACTCAAGGCTTTAACATTATATCAAAAATACTACCATCACTGTCTTTTTCAAAGTGAAATACACCTTTCCATGCAATAAGTTTATGGTACCACAGTGTTACAAGTAAAAACCAAACTTTGGGTGTTAGATATGTAAATATAAGAATTGTGTAGTGTGTGTAAATTTCCCTATTTTAATCATGTGCATCATAAATTTCAATCATCCATTATATTTTAAAAGATTATCTTCATACATCTCTTCGTAAAATCTACAAAGAAACATAATCATCATTGTCAACAATGATTTTCACTCTTAATTAAATTACAGTCACAAATCAAAAAAAGATGAACTTAGAAGTGCATAAATTTATAAATGAGTATGTTAGCCTTACTAACAAGAACCAAAGCATTGGATAGCTCATGCATTTCCTCATCACTGCAACAGTAACATCAGACCATCATCATCGCCTTCATCATTTTTGTTCACTTCCCGCGCCAAAAGATCTACCTTAACTTAAAGACAACAATGATTGACCTTAAAGGAAACAAACTACAACCACACCAGCAACAAAGCTATAGCTTGACATATACTAGAATGCCCGTATAGAAGCTCTACCAATCTATACAAATTTTTTTTAAAAAAAACGAATTTGAACAACTAATGATTTATGAGGTTAAATTAAACTGAATCGAGAAAATCAAATTAGAACCAACATGTTCCTTGTGTAGGTAAAGCTAGTTGGATCAATGTGGTAGCAACAGACCCAAGGAAGATAGTTTAAAAAGGATTTAAATAACTATATTGCCAGAACTCAAGCAAAATAAGGAGATATCTAGTAACGAATTTAAGTGCTTTAGTAAAACAAGTAAATCCGGATTCACTAAACCTTGCCGACAACAGATTTACTAATCATGAATTTAAGACAAAACAGAGAAGAAAACTAAGAAGAAACCAAATTTATGGAATTCAAGATTTAAAAGTGTCATTTTTGTTCCAGCAAAACAAAAGTTAAATCCCACTTAAGTCTATTACCAAACAGCCTCTAAATGCCATTTACAAAACACTTATAAAGCAGATTAGAAATCAATACAATCTTCTTATTCCATAAGATGCCTTATGATTGTTTTCATAATTTCAGGAACAACCCCCTAAAAGTTTACAAAACTTTTCTGTTAATCTGGAATTTCTAGAATAAACTAACCAGGTCGTAATTCTCGCAAAATGAAACCACATAAGGTTTAGAGGGCCTCAGTTTATTTAGGAATCATCCCAAACCACCCGATGAAACTCAACAATCAGTAATTTTGCAAGAGAAACAACCTCTAAATCCTAATAAGCATACACCAATAGCAATAGACATTGTTAGATGTAAAACAGGGCTCCTTTATTCTTGCACTGATTAACTTCAAAAGATATATCAAGCTCAAAAGTGCATCATTTGAACATCGAATGAATGATCAAATACTATTTTTTGTTAAATTTCAATTTGAATGGTACCACAACAACTCTTTGCTTCATATTCTACCATAGAACTTAAATTTCATGCCCTCTAAATGTTTATCAATATCAGTTGAGTTTGGTTAAACAGATTGTCCTGCTCCCAATACTGCGCTTTGCACGTGGGAAGCTTAAACTATAAGCCAGCAAAAATTTTAAATTCTTCTATATCCTAATTATCCTTATAATCACCTCGTCAATTCTTACCTATTTGTTTCTCTGTATCTCTGTAATTAGTTTATCTCTGTCTCCATTTGCTAAACAATCTGACCTAAATTTTCAAAAAGTAGGTAATGAGTACCGCAAGTACTAAATTTATCGTAGGAATAATTCAGAAAATATAGCAATCTGATTAACTCCTAATTCCTAATCAGAATAAAAAACAGATTAATTAACTAACTTTTCAGAGTTCCATTCATTCAAGGAAATTGTGCCAAAAAAACCCTAAAGAAGTAAAACCATAACAAATAACAACCCCACTCTATTTCCTTATACAAACAGAAAATAACAAAAACAAATAAATGCAAACACCGATGCTATTATCCTCCATTGAGCTACTAAGCATCACCAATACCAATTATGCGTCAGATTATTTTAGCTAAATCCTCCGCTTTTAGCAACCAAAATAGTTAATGAAGGAAGAAAGAAAAAAAATAAAAAACAGTGCTGACCAAAGAATCCCGCATCGCACATCAACCATGAATCATAATAACAAAAAACATAACTCACAGGTCAAATCAATTCCTCCAAATACGCCACCAGCAGCCCGCCACGCCCAAAAAAATAAAACCAAAAGCGAAACAATACGACTCACAAACCATTAAAATCCAACATCCTCAACCCAAAACTTGCGAGAGATGACGAAATCAAGCAAAAAATTCGATGAGCGAATCACGGAAATACCTGAATGAGTAAAAGCCCTAGACGTCACCGGAGATCGGCTACTGATCCCGCACGTGCGTTCAATCTCTATGCAACCTCCCTCTTCATCCCTTCTCCCTCAAACTCTCGTCGCTGCAGCGAAACCCTAGCTTTTTCAGAGCACTGCTCCACNACTCCCACTTCATCCCTTCTCCCTCAAACTCTCGTCGCTGAAGCGAAACCCTAGCTTTTTCAGAGCACTGCTCCACCTTCGTCCCCCCTGCCTCCCTGTCTCTCCTCTCTCTCCTCTCTCTCTTCGCTGTTCTTCTTTCCTCCTTTTTTTATCATTTCTGTTGCCATAAANTCTGCTCCACCTTCGTCCCCCCTGGCTCCCTCTCTCCTCTCTCTCCTCTCTCTCTTCGCTGTTCTTCTTTCCTCCTTTTTTTATCATTTCTGTTGCCATAAAATAATATTATAAATAAATAAAGCTGGTCCCGCATGATCACGTGGCGAGCGCGTGATGGAATGACGTGGCATTTTCGGGCCCACTGTAGNTAAATATATAAAGCTGGTCCCGCATGATCACGTGGCGAGCGCGTGATGGAATGACGTGGCATTTTCGGGCCCACTGTAGGTAAGGTTGCTATTTTGGACCAAGAAACAAATGACAAATGACGGTAAGAAGTTCTGCAAAATATATATATATTATATATATACCCTCAGAAATATTTTTTTATTTTATTTTTAGAAATTTTAAATATCAAAAATCTATATAATCCTTAAAAGAAATCATATTAATTATATGCATTTAGATTCGTATTACAGAAATTTTTATGTATTTTACGAAATTAGCATACAAACATTCATATTTACATATATATCATTCAAATTTTTAACGTTAAAAGTAAAATATTAATTTTCACGTGTAATTTTGTCACTAAAATATCGAATAAAGTGTCAAAACAGCTCCTGATTATTTCGATGGGATCATTTTAGTTTTAGAACTTATAGTAGAAGTGTCAAAATAGTCCTAATTTAGTACTATTAAAGCTAAATTTTAAAATATTTAAGAATTATTTTAAGGCTCTTATGAACTCTGGAACTAAAATGATCTCATGTAAATAGTCAGTGTCATATGCGTAAGGGGAATGTTAGATATGTAAATACCTAAAAGTTATTTGATATATATGTAATCTTGAATGAATATTTAATGCATGAAGCTTCTTTTCTCCTGACCCAATCCAACAATTTCTTTTTTTTTTTAATGTGAAATTCTTTCCTTAGAAAGTGATGGTGATATGTGAAAAAAATCGGTTGCATGGAAGTTGAATTATTCGCTAATTTATTTCTATTTAAAAAATAAAAAATTGTAAGAAAATATTATTTATTTTTTAAAATTTTAAAATGTAAATATTTAATGAAAATGAAATTTATTTTTCTATCCGATCAGGAAAATAAATAGAAAATTGTGAATTGTGGTGTCGTTCTTTTAAAGATGCTTGACACAAGTTAATAAAGGAAAAAGGTATTTGTATTTCTTGGAGTTTATATTCCATTGTATAAAGGGTGGCATTTATACAAGTATTCTAAGATTTAGAATAGGAAAGAAAATAAATAAAGAGCGGAAATTAAGTCTAGACATCAGCATATGGAATAGGTGTTAATTACACTGTATCAGAGCAATAAATGTCATTTGATTTATGTCCTAACAGCCCACCCCCCTTCCCCTCAAGCTCATGATGGTATGGTGGATGTCATTTTGAGTTTGCTCAGTAGATCTTAAAATTGCGTGAAAGGATGAGTTTTGGTGAAGATATCAGCTGCTTGGTTAGCAAAAGAGACAGGAATTAAACGTATGGTGTCATGAGTAACATGATGACGAATAAAGTGACAGTCAATTTCAATATATTTAGTATGCTCATGAAAAATATTATTATGAGAGATCTAATAGCACTTCTATTATCACAATGAAACTTAGTAACAGAAGATTATTGGACAGTCATATCAGATAATAACCTGCGTAGCCAAAATAACTCATATGTGACATCAGCTAGAGCATGATAAAAGAATGGTTTGGAACGAGTAACGACTGTTTGTTTTTTGATGCGCCAAGAGATAAAAAATCTCTTAAGAAGAAGCAATAACCAGTAGTGAAACGACGATCTGTGGGATCACCAGCCCAATCGACATCAGAGTAGTCAGATAGCACCAAATATGAGTGAACAGAAAAATGTATACCAAGAAAGAGAGTGTCTTTAATATATCAAAGTATCTGAAGAACTGTAGAAAAATGTGATGAGCAAGGGGCGGACATGACAGACTGACTAAGTGAACAGCATATGAGATATCAGGTCGAGTAACAGTGAGATAAACATGACTTCTCATAAGTTGTGGATATAGAGTAGGATAATCAAGAGGAGTGAAATCGAGAGGAGTAAGTTTGTAATTGAGTTCTAAGGGGGTTGATATAGTTTTATTATCTGTAATGCCCGTTCGAGAAAGTAGATCAGATGCATACTAAGCTTGAGAAAGATAATAACCTTCAGAATTATGAGAAAGTTCAATCCCCAATAAATAACTGTGATTGTCAAGATCCTTCATTTCAAATGTTGACTGAGAAAATGTTGTAATTCGTAGATACCAGATATGTCATTTTCTGTTATTATCATATCATCAACATAAAGTACTAAAAGTAAAACACCATGGTCAGTTCGATGAACGAATAGTGACAAATCATGTGGGCTAGAGATAAAGCCAAGTTGAGCAAGAGGCAAACCAAGCTCGAGGAGCTTGTTTTAATCCATACAAGGCACTTTGAAGCTTGCAGGCTTTATGAGGAGAATGATAACCAGGGGAGGATGCATATACACCTCTTCTGGGAAATCACCATGGTGGAAAGCATTTTTGACATCCATCTTGTGAAGCCTCCATTTATGAACTGCAATAATAGCTAATAGACTACGGGCTGATGTTAATCAACCAACGAGAGCAAAATTTTCTTCATAATATATCCTATATTCTTGAGTATAAACTTTGGCTACTAAGGGAGCTTTGTACCGCTCAACGGACTCATCAGAACAAGCCTTGATTTTATAAATTCATTTACAGCCAATAGAGGATTTATGAGGAGGAAGATTGACTAAGGCCCCGTTTGGGCCAGCTTATTGGGAGCGGCGGCGTTTTGAAAATGCTGTCTCCTTGTTTGTTTAACACGTTCGCATTGGTGTTCCTTTCCCGCACTGCGTCGTGTTGGTTAAATTCCTTTACTCCTTCGATGTTGTCCGAGCTCCGCGTCCCGCGTTAGCCATCCGTGTTACCCTAGAAATTCTGGAGGTTCCCTCGATATCCCTTGCCTCCTCCCTCGCTGGTTTCCTTTCTGGTTCGTCGCCCTGGAGGAGATCAAACCTTCTTCCTTCGAAATTTTTGTTTCTGATCATCAGGTATTCTTTTGATTACCCTAGCTGTGAGCCGTGGGATGTTTTCTTCTCTGACCTTCTCACTGAGCAGTGTTGATGCATGAAATGAAATTTTTTATCTTTTTCAGAGGAAATATGATGAGATTAAGGGTTTTTAGGTGTTGCCCAGTTTAGATCTATGACATTAGTTGTTTTGGAGATCCTGTGGCTTCTGACATTTTCTCTGGTTTTTCGGTTTTACTCATGTTGAGAGTTGTTTTGGGGATCCTATGGCTACTGCAAATTTCTCTGATTTTTTGGTTTTACACCACTTGAGAGTTGTTTTGGGGATCTTGTGGCTTCTTGCATATTCTCTAATTTTTTATTTTACACCTGTTGAGATATGTTTCATTTTCTATGCCCGATATTTTGGCATTTTAACTGGTTGTTGGATTTAGGTTGTTAGTCGTGATCCTGGATTTGGTTTTGGGCATCTGTTTTGTGGTTTTAGTGATCTTGTATTTGGTTTAGTTGTTGCTTGTGTGGTGGCAAATTATACGCTGACTTTCTGTTATGGAGTAATTTGACATAAGGAAGCCTTGATTTGGCTATACAATGGTTTTCCTCAGTGAAAATGCTGTTAATCCCTATGATATTAGTTATCTTGGTGTGGTTTGATCTATGGAATTAGTTGTCTTGGTGCGGTTTGTTTCAGTGGAAATGTTGTTAATCCATGTGGCATTAGTTGCCTTGGTGCGGTTTGATCTATGGCATTAGTTGTGTTAAGGATCATTGTTGGCCTTTTGTAGCATTTGAGGGAATGTTGTGAATTTCATTTTGTTCAAATGTCTTCTTTATGGGTTCTGAGGCCTGTTATATGGTTTCAAATGGCTGATTTATTTGTTCTTATGCATGCTATAGGGATTTTCGTCATTGATCAAAAGCAAATTGAGAATAGATTTACGGGTTCTTATGCCTGTTATGGGTATATTGTTCAAATGCGATATCAAAAGAGATTTATTTGTCATTCGGTTTTTAGCAAATATGAAAAGAGATGAAGAATGGAAACATGTTCCATTTTTATTTTTTAGTTAAGAAATTTTTATTTTCACCAAAGGGAGAATTGCAAGTTGTATTATTCTCCCTTTATAATTATGTCACAGAGTACAATTGCGTAATAAAGTTTTTCGATGTCTTACTGTGGATGTAGGTCATTGACCGAACCACATTTGATTTGTCTCTTTATATATATATATATATATATATATATATATATATATATATATAGACTGTTGTTTGTATTGGTGGCAAATTTTTCAAAAGCCAAGTGAATGTGATTATTTGGAGAATGTTGTTGTTGTTGTTGTTGGCTTNGACTGTTGTTTGTATTGGGGGCAAATTTTTCAAAAGCCAAGTGAATGTGATTATTTGGAGAATGTTGTTGTTGTTGTTGTTGGCTTGAGATTCAAAATTATGAGCACTTTGAATTTAAAAAGTTTTTATTCTCACTTGTTGTCTATAGTTACATCATGTTAGAGACAAATGGGTTGGTGAAATGTTTTATGGTCATCCAATAAGGTTCAAAAATATTTTCAGAATGACAACACCCATTTTTATGGATCTTTTGCATGAATTATGCGTAAATCACGGCCTTCAGGGTTCCTCCAGAACGAGGAGGTGTTGGCTATAATAATGTACATTTTGTCACAAAATGAATCAATTAGAGGAGCTATGGAAAGATTTCAGCATTCTTCTGAAACAATAAGTCGTTACTTTTCTAAAAGCATACAGGCTCTTGTTAGCGTAACAGCTAAAATATTTAACACAAAGGATCCATCATTTGCTACCACTCCAAAACCAATTGTCAACGATCCTCGATACGTGGCATATTTCAAGGTAACTATGAGTGGTTTTTTTTATTACTTGTCATACGATTCATAATATTATTACTCTCTAACAAACAATTAAACAGAATTGTATTGGTGCAATTGACGGTACCAACGTTGATGCCCGACTACCCAACTAGGAGAAGGTTGCATGTATCGGTCGGAGTGGTTCAACAACTTAGAATGTTATGATTGTATGCAGCTTCAACATGTGTTTTACTTTTGTGGTGGCAGGCTGGGAAGGGAGTGCAAATGATAGTCAGATTTTCTCCTTTGCCACCAGAAATAGATCGCAGTGTTTCCCTCACCCCCCATCAGATTAGTTTTGCTTTGCAATTTATTTATCTGAGTAGGTAATCTTTTTAATTAACAGTATTTTTGGTACCAGGAAAATATTATTTGGTTGATGTCGTATATACTATGCAAAGGGGATACTTGAAGCCCTATCCTGACACACAATATCATCTTCCTGATTTTGAGAGAGCAAGTGACACCGTCCGTGGCAGAAAGGAAATGTTTAATAAACACCACTTATCTTTGCGCGGGGTAATTGAAAGAACATTTGGGGTTTAGAAGAAGAAATGGGTCATCCTGCATGATATGTCGTCGCATCCTTTCCAAAAGTAGGTGCTTATTGTGGTTGCAACAATGACACTACATAAATTCATCCGAAGACATTCCTCACGATCAGATACAGACTTTAATATGACTGACAATGATGAACTAAATGTTTTCGAGCAAACTCCTGGAATTGTGTGTGAGAATTCATTTCCTCAATAAAGGATCTCATCGTCAAGGAATAAACTATCTATCGACTTACTGTGATTCATCCTTTGCTCAAGAGTTTGATCTTGTTCTGTCGACAAGAGGCCCTCATCTAGGAATTGAGGGTTGATACCCAGACTAGATCAACTGATCGACAAATCCTAGTCAGTTGAGTCAACCATGCCGACCCGAAGTTAATCAAGCTCAGCCGATCGGTAACACCCGCTAAGCCTAGCTAATTGGATTAAAGGACTCAATGCAAATTATCCAATGGAGGATTTTGAAGTTTTGATCAAAATGGCTGCATGTTTCACTCATAAAAAACATTTCCATGCATACCACACAATTCTTATGTATTTNGAAATATATATATATATATATATACATATATATAATTTGCGGTGGTAGAGTAATGGATTATCGTATTAACGTTGCACGAGAATTCAACACACACTCAGATGAAAATGAATCAAGCTGTGATAACACAATAAGTATTTACGTGGAGAACCCGTAAAAAGGAAAAACCATGGGTTCTGGCCCACTTATAAAAATCAGTTATAAGTTGATGATTACAGATGTCCCTTGTCCCACAGGCGGGAAAGGGTAACTAGTTTTCCACTTTACAACGTCAACTGATGACGTCTAGTAAGCGGTGGTTGATGGAGGTCGGCAGTGATCAACGGTAGTCGACGACAATCGATCACGGTCGGCGATGGTCGACAGAGGTCGGCGGTGGCTGATGACGGACCGTGGTGATCGACGGAGGTCACCGGTGATTGGCGGAGATCAACGGTGTCCGGCGGTGGTCAACAGAGGCCAGCGGTGGTTGTCGTCGATAAGTGGTAGTCAATGGCGATCGACGATGACGAGGATGATCTTGGACTTGAGCTACTTCTCAAAGCCTCAAGTTCTCTCTTAAGTATCCCTCCCTTTCATGTGAGGGTTGAGGCTCTATTTATAGTGTTTTGAGTGTAATTAATACAGGAATATGAACAATTTTGATCGGACGGCCCTGAGAGCTTCCCTTGATTAGTTGAAGTTTGATGGACATTTGAGTGTCTTAACGATGTCAGAATTGAGAAATCTTAGGCTCGTTGGATTCTTCTTTTTGAGACGCTCGATTTGACTATAAATTCGCTAGATTCGACATCTACTTAACCATTTATGCCTCCAAAAATTCTCCAGTAGTTGTTTAATGACTTTATTCGGGCTTGATTTGACTCAAATTTGACTAACTTTCATATTATTAGGTCCGTCTAATCGAGCCGATCAGTTTAACTATAATTTTGTTGAAATCGGAGCTCCGGATGACTCTTAATCGAAGTTTGAATGTCTCTTATTCAAAAATTACACTGAGATTCGTGCTGACTGATGAAAATTTTTTAGTGGCGTATCAATATATATGCCACCATCACTAACATTGTAAAACTGAACTACACATTTTGATACATAGATTCATGATACCAAAGTACTGTAAATGTCAATATTAAACTTTAGGCATAAGACTATAAATACAAAAGAACTTGATGGTATGTATGTAAATTTCCTTATTGTTATGGAATATTTTTTGACATTTAACACTAATTTAATGTGCAAGTAGCATCATATGATAAATTGCAATATGTTTAAGCATTGTTGTATGATTGGTATGGGGAGAGTATATGCATTGAAAAATATAATGAATTGTGTAAATATTTTCTCTGAAAAATTTTTACAATAATTCTCTTAAATAAAACCTTTTTTATTAAATATTTTGTAAAAATTAATTTAGAAAATAACATGAAAATTAATTATATTCAAATATTTACAATAATTTATCAAACACTTTGTGGGGCTATCAAAGGTTTAAAAAAATATTTTTTTTTCAAAAATAATATAAAAAAGCTTACTTTTAAAAAATAGATTTTATAAAATAAATTAAAAAACATTATATAGTTTTATCATTCATGTCAGCCCCTATTTTTGCTGGTTTTTATTTATATTGCAAAAAAAACAATAAAAATTGGGGTATTTACATATCCAACCTTTAAACTTTGCTTTTTATATTTATACACCTCAAATCCTTCATATTGTTTTAATAATATCACTATTTTAACTTTCAGATGGTGAAATGCACCGTTTCATCTATATATAAGATGATATATTTGTAAAATTAAAGTTTAAGTGTTAGATATATATGTAAATATATAAGAATTGAGTAGTATGTATGTAAGTATTCTAAAAAAATTATCACAAATGGAAGCTAGATGTCACACCCCCCATCTTCAAGAGTAATTGACAGCTAATCGTGAGAATGAAAGATTTTACAGAATATAAGAATGTAGAGAGCAATACATGGGACTCTAAAAGATTCCACAACATTCTAAAAATAACTAGAAATAAGGAAAATGTTCCAAGGAATTCTAGATGATTTCACATAATTCCATAAATATACTGAAAGAAGCAAGCTTCAAGAGAACTTTAGAATATTCTGGAATGTTCTAGAAGCATGTATATGTAAAGAATAATTTAGAACAATCTAGAACATAATATATTCTAATGTAATCTAGAAAGTTCATTTAGTCTTGAGGAGAATTATAAATAGAAGTCTCTCCCCCACATTTGGATCTATCCAAGGTTCTCAAGCATTTCAGTGTTTTAATCACCCTTTCTTAGTTAAGTTTTTCATTCTCCACTAATTCTCCCAACTCTTCTTCTTAGAGTGTTTTGTGCTTATAGGTCCAAGCGTTGTGAGGGTAAGACTGATTTAGTTCCATGAAAGAGCGCTAAAGCTACACGGATGGCTTGAGATAGGTTAGTCCGTGACATAAAGCTCATCTGCATTCTAATATAAATTAAACATAAAATCCAATGTAATTATGAAGTTAATAGTTGGTCAAACTTTATAAAATAAAACTTTAGGCTAGTGTTACATTAATTAGTGTAGGATTCCCATTAACTAGAGAAATGGGCATGAATTTATGAGGTAAATTAAGAAAAAAGTTGAGATTAAACCATTTTTTAATTAAAAAATCATTAAAAAAATAAATAAGGATGTTAATAATTTAATAAATGCAATATTATTAAAAATATGAAATTAGACTTTATTTTTTAACTAATTTTTTAATAAATAAATCTTAGAAAAAAATCATCTATAAGTTTAAGTATAATATTTCTCTTATTAAAAAATAGAACAATTACATACCCCAAAAATTAATACTTATTTACATATTAACACCTAAACTATTCTTTTTTACATTTATACTGTCCAAATCTTTCATAACACATAATAAATACCACCATTTAAACTTAAAAAAAAAAAAGCGAAACACACCTTGCAAATTGAAATGAGTAGGTAAGGTAAGAGGGTATTTTTGTAAAAATTAAAATTAAAGTGTTAGATATGTAAATACATAGAAATTGAGTGACATGTATGTAAATATTCCAAGAATTTTAATGGATTATTCTTATTTAGTATTTAAATAATTTATGGTTGTTATTCATGTCCCATTTACTAATATTAATTATGTGCGCATAGTTTACATTCATATTACATAATATTCAACCTATTGAGTTGACGCATAAATATATATAATGTATGTTGACCATAATAACCGAATAAAAAAAAAATGGCATTTACATACATACCCCTGCATTTTTATGTATTTATATATGTAACACCTAAATTCTCTTATGCACATACTTAACACTTAAATCTTTGAAATCTCATGAAAAATATCAATATTGACTACATTTTATTAATATAATAATGAAAGTTTAAGTGTTAGATATGCAAATACATAAGAATTGTGTGGCATGCAAGGAATAAAAAAAAATTAAGGATATTCATCCTTGATGTGTGATCAAGAAATTATTTATCGAGCATGAATTCAATGAAGGATTTTTAAATTTTAAATTCAAGGTCATATGGGGTCAGCTTATAGTCAAACTGACTGTCTCGACAAGATGAACCCAATGATACCAAAATTTTTTCAATCTGAGTCCAGCTCAAGTCCTTGAAGTTTTTTTTTAAAGGTTTTAGATTGTCAATTTAATGGTTAAATGAACTTCAAATTTGACAGATGCATGACATGATTGAACGTCACAATGAGCACAATCCAACAAGTCAAAGCTAGCTTAATTCTAAGATCATTAAATCTCTCAACACAGACCACCCTCTTCTCGTGGGTTTCTTTTTTCCTACCCTTTTACCTGACAAAGGAGAAGAAAATTGGGGAAATCAAATGTGAGTCATACAGTGTAGGGTCCAATCTATGATATCCTTGCACGAAGGTCGTGATATGGTGGTCGGGGGGCAGGGGAATGTGACTTATGTTTGTCCTCCAGTGATTTCTTTCATCTTTACATCTGTGAGTTTTGATGGGAGATTATGAAAAGGGTCGGCAAGTCACTTTAACAAATGAGCTCAACAAATCACTCAGACAGGTGAGTTTGGCAAAAAGAGGCAACCAGACCTCTTTGTAAGAGAGGAAAATGGGATTTTGAGGCCCATGAAAATGGGCGATTACCTACAAACCACCGTAAACTTTCTATTTGCAAATCAACCGCTCTCTTTTATTCATTTTTCAAATTCTCACTCAAATATAAAAATTTATTGTAAAGCCTCAACCCACATTTTTTATTTTTATTAAATTCTCAATAGTTTGATTGTGGGACATATAACGCATCAGTTTGATAGTTCAAAAAAATTTATCTGGATAGTTAATTTATAAATATCAATATTTTGAGGGGTTTGTATGTAATTATCCCTAAATTTTATCATAATTTTTTTTAAGAAATAAAAAATAGTTGTAACTATACAGAATATGTTACCTAACTGAATGTAAAGTCTGAAAAAAAAAATTGAAATAAATAAATGAATCAAAAGTGAGCACTACAATGATAAATATGCAAAAAAATTGATGGCATAAATATAAAAACTAGAGTTTAGATGTTTCTATGCAGTTAAATGCCTCAAAATATTATTATGTATTATCCACAAATTCTAATTTTTAAGAGTTCATGTCAAGTATATTATCACGGACTAACTTATCTCAAGTCACATATGCGACTTTAGCACTCTTCTTTAGCACTAAATAAGTCTAACCCTCACAACGCTCAGACTTATGAGCACAAAACACTATAGGAAAAAGAGTAGGGAAAAGTATTGGAGAAATGAAGAGTTCACTAAAAGAGAAATATTACAACAATTGAATGTTTGAAAGCCTGGAAGGTTTTCTTGGATGTTCAAAAAAGATGAGGAACTTCAATTTATAGTCTCCTCCAAGTCTAAGGGAACATTCTAGAATGGCCTAGTTTTTAGAGTTTTCTCCACTATTCATATATACATTATAGTTCTAGAACTTTCTAGATTATTCTTGAGTTCTACTTAGAGTCTTTCCTTCTCATATTCTCCAGAATTGGGCAGAATCTTCTAAAATCCCTTGAATTGAGCTTGACAATATGCTCAATGCCTTTCATGAGGTTATCTAATCACAATAATCAATTCTAAATATTTTATAATTAAGAACTTAACACTAATTAAGAAAATTATACTAACCGTTGCAATTTTTTTTTTTTGAACAATTTCTTTTGCAACAACTTCACAACTATTTCACAATTACTTCTTCAAGTAGTTGCAAATGGCCCAAACAGACCCAAAATTACGCCTAATTTCATCAAACTTTAATGAAAATTATGGTTTACAAAACATATGAACATTTTTTACATAAAAGACCCACATATTCCTCATTATTCCAACACAAAACCATGCCAACCAGAAATACAAAATCANTCAAATCTTTCATAACACATAATAAATACCACCATTTAAACTTAAAAAAAAAAGAACACACCTTGCAAATTGAAATGAGTAGGTAAGAAGGTATATTTGTAAAAATGAAAATTAAAGTGTTAGATATGTAAATACATAGAAATTGAGTGACATGTATGTAAATATTCCAAGAATTTTAATGGATATGTCTTATTTATTATTTAAATAATTTATGGTTGTTATTCATGTCCCATTTACTAATATTATTTATGTGCGCATAGTTTACATTTATATGACATAATATTCAACCTATTGAGTTGACGCATAAATATATATAATGTATGTTGACCAAAATAACTGAATAAAAAAATGGCATTTACATACATAACCCTGCATTTTT
This sequence comes from Phalaenopsis hybrid cultivar, assembly GCA_002079205.1. NCBI lineage: Eukaryota > Viridiplantae > Streptophyta > Magnoliopsida > Asparagales > Orchidaceae > Phalaenopsis > Phalaenopsis hybrid cultivar. The sequence goes on from JXCR01022746.1 coordinate 276,477, forward strand.
ATGTATTTATAAATGTAACACCTAAATTCTCTTATGCACATACTTAACACTTAAATTTTTAAAATCACATGAAAAATATGAATATTGACTACATTTAGAAGTGAAGTATAATTTTTCGCCAAAGGGTTATTAATGTAATAATGAAAGTTTAAGTGTTAGATATGCAAATACATAAGAATTGTGTGGCATGCAAGGAATAAAAAATTTTAAGGATATTTATCCTTGATGTTTGATCGAGAAATTATTTATCGAGCATGAATTCAATGAAGAATTTTCAAATTTTAAATTCAAGATCATGTGGGGTCAGCTTATAGTCAAACTGACTGTCTCGACAAGATGAACCCAATGATAACAAATTTTGTTCAATCTGAGTCCAGCTCAAATCCTTAAAGTTTTTTTTTTTTGAAGGTTTTAGATTGTTAATTTAATGATTAAATGAACTCCAAATTTGACAGATGCATGACATGATTGAACGTCTCAACGAGCACAATCCAACAAGTCAAAGCTAGCTTAATTCTAAGATCATTAAATCCCTCCACACAGACCACCCTCTTCTCATGGGTTTCTTTTTTCCTAATCTTTTACCTGACAAGGGAGAAGAAAATTGGGGAAATCAAATGTGGGGCATACAGTGTACGGTCCAATCTATGATATCCTCCAGTGATTTCTTTCATCTCTACATTCTTTGAGTTCTGATGGGCGATTATGAAAAGGCTCGGAAAGTCACTTCAACAAATGAGCTCGACAGATCACTCGGACAAGTGAGTTTGGCAGAAAGAGGCAACTAGACCTCTTTTTAAGAGCGAAAAATGGGATTTTGAGGCCCATGAAAGTCGGGCGATTACCTACAAACCACCGTAAACTTTCTATTTACAAATCAACCGCCCTCTTTTATTCATTTTTCAAATTCTCACTCAAATATAGAAATTTATTGTAAAACCTCAACCCGCATTTTTTATTTTTATTAAATTCTCAATAGTTTGATTGTGGCACATATAACGCATCAGTTTGATAGTTCAAAAAAATTATTTGGATAGTTAATTTGCAAATATCAATATTTCGAGTGATTGGTATGTAATTATCCCTAAATTTTATTATAAAAATAATTTTATCATAATTTTTTTAAGAAATATTATTATGTATCATAATTTTAAGAAATACTATGCAGTTAAATGCCCCAAAATATTATTATGTATTATCCATAAATTCTAATTTTTAAGAGTTCATGTCAANATTATCTGGATATTTAATTTGTAAATATCAATATTTCGAGTGATTTGAATGTAATTATCCCTAAATTTTATTATAAAAATAATTTTATCATAATTTTTTTTTAAGAAATAAAAAATAGTTGTAACTACACAGAATATGTTACCTGAATGTAAAGTTTGAAAAAAAAATTAAAATAAATAAATGAATCCAAAGTGAGCACTACAATGATAAATATGCAAAAAATTAGATGGCATAAATATAAAAACTAGAGTTTAGATGTTTCTATGCAGTTAAATGCCCCAAAATATTATTATGTATTATCCATAAATTCTAATTTTTAAGAGTTCATGTCAAGTATATTATCACGGACCAATTTATCTCAAGTCACATATGCGGCTTTAGCGTTCTTCTTTCCCACTAAATGAGTCTAACCCTCACTACGCTCAGACTTATGAGCACAAAACACTATAGGAAGAAGAGCAGAGAAAAGTGTTGGAGAAATGAACAGTTCACTAAAAGAGAAATATTACAACAATTGAATGTTTGAAAGCCTCGAAGGTTTTCTTCGATGTTCAAAAAAGATGAGGAATTTCAATTTATAGTCTCCTCCAAGTTTAAGGGAATATTTAGTTTTTAGAATTTTCTCCACTATTCATATATACATATATTGTTCTAGAACTTTCTAGGTTATTCTTGAGTTCTACTTAGAGCCTTTCCTTCTCATATTCTCTAGAATTGGGCAGAATCTTCTAAAATCCCTTGAATTATTCTCTACAAAATTCGTCCATCCCATACTTATTTTGCCAATTTCTAGAAGATGGGCGAGCTTGGCAACATGCTCAATGCCTTTCATGAGGTTAACTAATCACAATAATCAATTCTAAATATTTTATAATTAAGAACTTACACTAATTAAGAAGATTATACAGACCGTTACAATTTTTTTTTTGAACAATTTCTTTTACAACAACTTCACAGTTAAGCAAATACCCAAACAGACCCAAAATTACGCCTAAATTCATCAAACTTTAATGAAAATTATGGTTTACAAAACATATGAATATTTTTACATAAAAGACCCACATATTCCTCATTATTCCAACACAAAACCATGCCAACCAGAAATACAAAATCACAAGCATTTAAAAGTATATAAGTTGATAAATTTAAATTTCAAGCCCATGGGCCCTTTTACGAAGCCATAGAAGCCTTCTTTTGAGCTTCAATCTCCTGAAGCTCTTTGAGCCTTTCAGCCCAAGCNGTATTATCACGGACTAATTTATCTCAAGTCATATATGCGGCTTTAGCGTTCTTCTTTAGCACTAAATGAGTCTAACCCTCACAACGCTCAGACTTATAAGCACAAAACACTATAAGAAGAAGAGCAGGGAAAAGTATTGGAGAAATGAACAGTTCACTAAAAGAGAAATATTACAACAATTGAATGTTTGAAAGCCTGAGGAAGTCTCCTCCAAGTCTTAGGAAATATTCTAGAATAGCCTATTTTTAACAGTTTTCTCCACTATTCATATATACATTATAGTTCTAGAACTTTCTAGATTATTCTTGAATTCTACTTTGAGCCTTTCCTTCTCATATTCTCTAGAATTGGGCAGAATCTTCTAAAATCCCTTGAATTGTTCTCTACAAAATTCGTCCATCCCAAACTCGCCTTGCCAATTTCTAGAAGATGGGGGAGCTTGACAACATGCTCAATGCCTTTCATGAGGTTAACTAATCACAATAATCAATTCTAAATATTTTATAATTAATAACTTACACTAATTAGGAAAATTATACTAACCGTTGCAATTTTTTTTTTGAACAATTTCTTTTGCAATAACTTCACAGCTATTTCACAGTTAGCAAATGCCACGAACAGACCCAAAATTACGCCTAAATTCATCAAACTTTAATGAAAATTATGGTTTACAAAACATATGAATATTTTTACATAAAAGACCCACATATTCCTCATTATTCCAACACAAAACCATGCCAACCAGAAATACAAAATCACAAGCATTTCAAGCCCATGGCCTCTTTTACGAAGCCATAGAAGCCTTCTTTTGAGCTTCAATCTCCTGAAGCTCTTTGAGCCTTTCAGCCCAAGCTTTCTCACGAGCTACAGCTGCCATCTTCCTCTCTATCCTCTCCATATATTTTTCCCTTCTGGCAACTTTATATTCGGCTTGTTTTTTCCTCTTGGCAGTCTGCCAAACATAAGTAAAAAAATAAAAATAAATAAATAAAATCAATATTATAACTTTATGTTAGAAAATGAAAAATAATGCAGCCGTCCAATAAGGTAAAATGATATAATACTGATTTTATTTACGCACATACCGCCCCATTCTTATGTATTTACATATCTAACATCTAAACTTTGATTTTTTTTTCATTTATACCAACCAAGTCTTTCATGTATGTAAATCTTTCAGCAAGAAAATGTAAGAGGAATGGCACTTTGCATGAAACATAGAGTATTTACAAAGTAGATTCACAATACATGGAATAATTTTGATTTAGAGCCCTACAATTACTGCTCTTATTTAATTTCTTAGACATGAGAATCAAGAAATATAAAAAATGAACCAAATAAGCACATAATAAGCTCTATAAAAAGATAAAAGAAATTGAAGGAATAATGCTATAACCGAGTGTTTGGGTAGAGATATTCCACCCCCAAATTTGATCAAGAAGAGTTTTACATCCATTGAATCTATTTTGAGATGAGTGAAGCATAATAATTGATTTATCAGTCATATGTTACATTCATCTCAAAGCAAATCTAATGATCAAAACCATCTTCATGGTCATACCGACCCAAACATTCTAATGAAAAATGTTTTTACTAAGAATAAAACACACAAAAAAACATAAGAAATATTGCATCCGGAGTCTGAATGCTAGCTGCGTCCGGACAACGGACACGATACAGGTGATGAAGCGAAGGAAATCCGGACGCAAGCTGTGTTCGGATAACGGATGCGATGTAGGCGATGCCGCAGAGGGGAAAAAAGACATCGCCCGCGCATCGCGTCTGTTGTNCACTGACACTCACGCACATTATATATGCATAAAAAATGTTTTGGTGTGGATCCCGATGAGTCAAATATTCTAGATGAATTGACGCACGATAAAAGAGAGTTCACCGACATAAGACCAAGAGGCTCACTTACCCGATCGAATGTAGTCATCCAAGTCAGAAAAATGACAAAAAGAAGAATCCGAGTTTGAATTGATAGGAGTAAAGAGGACAGATAAATAGTTGACCTAACAATTTCAAGAACGTCGAGCGAAGGTATAAACCTACCTTCATATAGATCTGACCTGAGAAAAAGGATTTAGTTCACTAATCGTCCCACAGACGCCCCCGAGATTCCTCATCAAAAACTAAGAATTGACAACATACAATATAGCATTATAATCATCATAAAGGATCTCATCGTCAATGAATAAACTATCTATCGACTTACTGTGATTCATCCTTTGCTCAGGAGTTTGTTCTTGTTCTGTCGACAAGAGGCCTTCATCCAGGAATCGAGGGTTGATAGCCAGACTAGATCAACCGATCGGCAAATCCTAGTCGGTCGAGTCAACCATGCCGACCCGAAGTTAATCATGCTCAGCAGACCGGTAACACCCGCTAAGCCTAGCTAATTGGATTAAAGGACTCAATGCAAACTATCCAATGGAGTATTTTGAAGTTTTGATCAAAATGGCTGCATGTTTCACTCATAAAAAACATTTCCATGCATACCACACAATTCTTATGTATTTACATTCTTATGAATCATATGATAAATTGCAATATGTTTAAGCACTGTTGTATGATTGGTATGGGGAGAGTATATGTATTGAAAAATATAATGAATAGTGTAAATATTCTCTTAAATAAAACCTTTTTTATTAAATATTTTTTAAACAATAATTTACAAAATAACATGAAAATTAAATATATTCAAATATTTACAATAATTTATGGAAAACTTTGAGGGGCTATCAAAGGTTTAAAAAATATTTTTTTTTCAAAAATAATATAAAAAATATTACTTTTAAAAAATAGATTTTATAAAATAAATTAAAAAATATTTTATAGTTTTCTCATTCATGTCAGCCCCTAATTTTGCTGGTTTTTATTTATATTGCAAAAAAAAAACAATAAAAATTGGGGTATTTACATATCCAACCTTTAAACTTTTCTTTTTATATTTATACACCTTCAATCCTTCATATTGTTTTAAAAATATCACCTTTTCATGTATATATAAGATGGTATATTTGTAAAATTAAAGTTTATGTGTTAGATATATATGTAAATATATAAGAATTGAGTAGTATGTATGTAAGTTTTCTAAAAAAAATTATCACAAATGAAAGCTAAATGTCACACCCCCCATCTTCAAGAGTAATTGACAAGCTAATCATGAGAATGAAAGATTTTAAAGAATACAAGAATGTAGAGAGCAATCCAAGGGACTCTAGAAGATTCCACGACATTCTAAAAATAACTAAAAAGAAGGAAAATGTTCCAATGAATTCTAGATGATTCCACATAATTCCATAAACATGGTGAAAGAAGCAAGCTTCAAGAGAACTTTAGAATATTCTGGAAAGTTCTAGAAGCATGTATATGTAAAGAACAATGTAGAACAATCTAGAAGATAATATATTCTAATGTAATCTAGAAAGTTCATTTAGTCTTGAGGAGGATTACAAATNCAAGTATTCAACGAAAATTATCACAAATGAAAGCTAGATGTCACACCCCCCATCTTCAAGAGTAATTGACAAGCTAATCATGAGAATGAAAGATTTTAAAGAATACAAGAATGTAGAGAGCAATCCAAGGGACTCTAGAAGATTCCACGAGATTCTAAAAATAACTAGAAAGAAGGAAAATGTTCCAAGGAATTCTAGATGATTCCGCATAATTTCATAAATATGCTGAAAGAAGCAAGCTTCAAGAGAACTTTAGAATATTCCGGAAAGTTCTAGAAGCATGTGTATGTAAAGAACAATCTAGAAGATAATATATTCTAATGTAATCTAGAAAGTTCATTTAGTCTTGAGGAGGATTACAAATAGAAGTCTAATGTAATTTCCCAACTCATCTTCTTAGGATAAGACTGATTTAGTTCCATAGAAGAGCGCTAAAGCTACACGGTTGACTTAAGATAAGTCAACCTGCGACATAAAACTCGTATGCATTCTAATTTAAATTAAATGTAAAATCCAATGTAATTAACAATTTAATAGTTGGTCGACCTTTATAAAATAAAACTTTAGTCTAGTGTTACATTAATTAGATTAATTAGAGTAGGATTCCCACTAACTAGAGAAATGGGCATGAATTTATGAGNAGTGTTTTGTGTTTATAAGTCCAAGCGTTGTGAGGGTAAGACTGATTTGGTTCCACGGAAGAGCGCTAAAACTGCACGGGTGACTTAAGATAAGTTAGCCTGCGACATAAAACTTGTATGCATTCTAATTTAAATTAAATATAAAATCCAATGTAATTAACAATTTAATAGTTGGTCGACCTTTATAAAATAAAACTTTAGGCTAGTGTTACATTAATTAGATTAATTAGAGTAGGATTCCCACTAACTAGAGAAATGGGCATGAATTTATGAGGTCAATTAAGAAAAAAGTTGAGATTAAACCATTTTTTAATTAAAAAATCATTAAATAAATAAATAAATATGTTAATAATTTAATAAATGCAATATTATTAAAAATATGAAATTAGACTTTCTTTTTTAACTCATTTTTTANAGTTGAGATTAAACCATTTTTTAATTAAAAAATCATTAAAAAAACAACTAAGAATGTTAATAATTTAATAAATGCAATATTATTAAAAATATGAAATTAGACTTTCTTTTTTAACTCATTTTTTAATAAATAGATCTTAGAAAAAAATCATCTATAAGTTTTAAGTATAATATTTCTCTTATTAAAAAATAGAACAATTACATACCCTAAAAATTAGTACTTATTTACATATTAACACCTAAACTATTCTTTTTTACATTTATACCGCCCAAATCTTTCATAACACATAATAAATACCACCATTTAAACTTAAAAAAAAAAAGCGAAACACACCTTGCAAATTGAAATGAGTAGGTAAGAAGGTATATTTGTAAAAATGAAAATTAAAGTGTTAGATATGTAAATACATAGAAATCGAGTGACATGTATGTAAATATTCCAAGAATTTTAATGGATATGTCTTATTTAGTATTTAAATAATTTATGGTTGTTATTCATGTCCCATTTACTAATATTATTTATGTGCGCATAGTTTACATTTATATGACATAATATTCAACCTATTGAGTTGACGCATAAATATATATAATGTATGTTGACCAAAATAACCGAATAAAAAAATGGCATTTACATACATAACCCTGCATTTTTATGTATTTATATATCTAACACCTAAATTCTCTTATGCACATACTTAACACTTAAATTTTTAAAATCACATGAAAAATATGAATATTGACTACATTTAGAAGTGAAGTATAATTTTTCGCCAAAGGGTTATTAATGTAATAATGAAAGTTTAAGTGTTAGATATGCAAATACATAAGAATTGTGTGGCATGCAAGGAATAAAAAAAATTAAGGAAATTTATCCTTGATGTGTGATCGAGAAATTATTTATCGAACATGAATTCAATGAAGGATTTTGAAATTTATTCAAGATCATGTGGAGCCAGCTTATAGTCAAATTGTCTGTTTCGACAAGATGAACCCAATGATACCAAATTTTGTTCAATTTGAGTCCAGCTCAAATCCTTAAAGTTTTTTTTAGGGTTTTAGATTGTCAATTTGATGGTTAAATGAACTCCAAATTTGACACTGCATGACATGATTGAACGTCTCAACGAGCACAATCCAATAAGTCAAAGCTAGCTTAATTCTAAGATCATTAAATCCCTCAACACAGACCACCCTCTTCTCATGGGTTTCTTTTTTCCCTACCCTTTTACCTGACAAGGGAGAAGAAAATTGGGGAAATCAAATGTGGGTCATACAGTGTAGGGTCCAATCTATGATATCCTTGCAGTGGTGGGGGGTGGGGAATGTGACTTATGTTTGTCCTCCAGTGATTTCTTTCATCTCTACATTCTTTGAGTTCTGATGGGGCGATTATGAAAAGGCTCGAAAAGTCACTTCAACAAATGAGCTCGACAGATCACTCAGACAAGTGAGTTTGGCTGAAAGAGGCAACTAGACCTCTTTGTAAGAGAGGAAAATGGGATTTTGAGGCCCATGAAAGTCCGGCGATTACCTACAAAGCACCGTAAACTTTCTATTTACAAATCAACCGCCCTATTTTATTCATTTTTCAAATTCTCACTCAAATATAGAAATTTATTGTAAAACCTCAACCCGCATTTTTTATTTNATTATTTATTCATTTATTATTATTATTCTTCTTCTTCTTATTATTATTAGTTTGTCTTGATTTTAAATAAAAAAAATGTTTAACCTCAAAATTATATTTTTAGATTTATTGAAAATTAAATAAATTGATTTAAGCGATGATGGTGATGGTCGCGGGAAGAGTGATAGCGGTTGGTGAGGCAATGACGGTGGCAGTGACAATGGTGTTCTATGTTTTGTGGCAGCTAGAGCTGGATGGCGTTGCTGTGATAGTTATTTTTAAAAATACTTTTAAAAGTTATTTGAAAGGTTTACTCAATTCATATGAATAAACATATCTAACACCTAAGCTTCAATTTATAAATATATACCCCTTTACTTATGCACGAAAAGATGTATTTCACTTTCTAAAAGTTAACATAGTGGTATTTTTATGTGATATGAAATATATGAGTGACATAATAAAAAAGCAAAAGTTTAGATGTAGATATGTAAATACATGGGAATTGGGTGGTGTGTATGTACATGCACCAAATTATTTTGAGTGTTTTTTTAAAAATAAATTGATTTGCTTTAAAATAAAAATAATAATAATATATGAAAATAAAATGAACAAATATATTTTTTAATAAAAAAAGCAAAAACTAAAAAAAATCCCGGCCTCTCTCTCTCACTCATGATTTTATACACTTGTTTGAAAACCCTTTTCTGGTTCAATCTTTCTTTTACAATTATTTAATAATTTTATACAATATTCTTTGATTCCGCAGTTCTTCATGTTTCAGAAAATCCCTACCATCTTTTCCACAAACTTGAACATGAGTGAATGGATGAACACTCCAAAACCATTGGCAAAGAATAAACAGAATATTTAGACAACATTTTAGATAAATGAAGGAAGAGTAAAAACCTATACTGTTGACCCATTAATAATAGGGGCATTTGCATACATACCGCACNATTTTTTTCATTTATACCAACTAAGTCTTTCATGTATGTAAATCTTTCAGCAAGAAAATGCAAGAGGAATGGCACATAATAAGCTCATAATTTTTTATTTAATTTTTTAGACATGAGAATCAAGAAATATTAAAAATGAACCAAATAAGCACATAATAAGCTCTATAAAAAGATGAAAGAAATTGAAGGAATAATGCTATAACCGAGTGTTTGGATAGAGATATTCCGCCCCCAAATTTGATCAAGAAGAGTTTTACATCCATTGAATCTATTTTGAGATGAGTGAAGCATAATAATTGATTTATCAGTCATATGTTACATTCATCTCAAAGCAAATCTAATGATCAAAACCATCTTCATGGTCATACCGACCCAAACATTCTAATGAAAAATGTTTTTACTAAGAATAAAACACACAAAAAAACATAAGAAATATTGCATCCGGAGAGGACAACGGGCACGATACAGGTGATGCAGCGAAGGAAATCCGGACACAAGCTGTGTCCGGATAACGGATGCGATGTAGGCGATGCCGCAGAGGGGAAAAAAGACATCGCCCGCGCATCGCGTCTGTTGTCCGGGCGCAATATTTTCTCCGAAAAAACTCAGAAAAAGGAAAGAATCATTAGTACTAGCAGATAAAAATATAAGTTAGGAGAAAATCTGAAATTGTTACCAAATGTAAGAAAAGTATGAAACAGAGGATAAAATGAAAATAGCATGAATTAATGAAAATGTGCAAGAGCTACAAAAAGAGAAAAGGGTCAAATAATAGTACCAAAATAAAAGCCCTTCTTTGCAAGATGCGCTTTATCCGTTTTCTTCCTTGCACGCTTCCTTCGTTAGGACGACTTCTGGGTATCGGTTCCCCCGGAACATACTGAATCCAAGCATGAGGACCTGCAACATTTCGGGATNGGGTTAAAATAATAGTACCAAAATAAAAGCCCTTCTTTGCAGGATGCGCTTTATCCGTTTTCTTCCTTGCACGCTTCCTTCGTTGGGACGACTTCTAGGTATCGGTTCCCCCGGAACATACTGAATCCAAGCATGAGGACCTGCAACATTTCGGGATCACTTTTATTATTTATTCATTTATTCTTCTTCTTCTTCTTCTTCTTTTTATTAGTTTGTCTTGATTTTATATAAAAAAAATGTTTAACCTCAAAAATATATTTTTAGATTTATTGAAAATTAAATAAATTGATTTAAGCAATGATGGTGATGGTCGCGGGAAGAGTGATAGCGGTTGGTGAGGCAATGACGGTGGCAGTGACAATGGTGTTCTATGGTTTGTGGCAGCTAGAGGTGGATGGTGTTGCTGTGATAGTTATTTTTTAAAATACTTTTAAAAATTATTTGAAAGGTTTACCCAATTCATATGAATAAACATATCTAACACCTAAGCTTCAATTTATAAATATATAACCCTTTACTTATGCATGAAAAGGTGTATTTCACTTTCTAAAAGTTAACATAGTGGTATTTTTTATGTGATATGAAATATATGACTGACATAAATGTAAAAAGCAAAAGTTTAGATGTAGATATGTAAATACATGGGAATTGGGTGGTGTGTATGTACATGCACCAATTTATTTTGAATGTTTTTTAAAAATAAATTGATTTGCTTTAAAATAATAATAATAATAATATATGAAAATAAAATGAACAAATATATATTTTTTAATAAAAAAAGCAAAAAAAAAAAAAATTCCCGGCCTCTCTCTCTCACTCATGATTTTATACACTTGTTTGAAAACCCTTTTCTGGTTCAATCTTTCTTTTACAATTATTTAATAATTTTATACAATATTCTTTGATTCCGCAGTTCTTCATGTTTCAGAAAATCCCTACCATCTTTCCTACAAACTTGAACACGAGTGAATCGATGAACACTCCAAAACCATTGGTAAAGAATAAACATAATATTTAGACAACACTTCAGATAAATGAAGAGTAAAAACCTATACTGTTGACCCATTAATGATAGGGGCATTTACATACATACCGCACAGTTCTTATATAATTACATATCTAACCTAAACATTGATATTTATATGCATACCACTAAATTATTTAACATTACATTAAAAATACCACTATTACTTGACTACTTTTTTTAAGAGTAAATACACTTTTTCCTGCATAATGTTATAATACTAAAGTGTTATGGCATAAAATATCAAACTTTAGGTGTTAGATATGTAAATACATACGAATTGTGATATGTAAATTCCCTTTAATAATAATGATGATGATGATTCCCATAAACATGCATGTCATGTTTGATATAAGAAGCTTTCACCATGGGTAAATTTTCCCTCTTATGCAACCTCATACTCTTAACCAATTGGTGGTTTTCCAGCAGTTTATGTTGGTTCTCATCTTTTTTACTGTCTTTTTCCAATTTCTACATCTTCACTTTAAGGGATCCCTTTCAAAAGGCTGGCCACATTTTGATGCAGAAATTTTGGGTATAATTAGTCTAATGCTAGAATTTTGATATAATTGATCATTAAATATACAAAAATATTTCTTTCTTTGAATCCATGTCAATAAATACAAATATCAGAACCGATATGATAGCGTAATAATAATCTAATAAGTCGAAAGAAATCAACGAAAAAATATGAACTGAACAAAATCATCAAATAATTGCAACCATGAATTGAAGCTCAGTTATGTCAAATTTGAACAGAATCAAAACTAATGAAAGTCAAATAACAAAATATGCAAATGAAATAGGGTTAAGAGAAATTACTAAGGAAATCTAGGTCTCATATCACTACAAGGAAATGAGTTCCCTAAAAATTAGATCGTCCCATTTTCACGGCACTTAAAGGAAAAGAAAAATCCATCTGGCATCTAAAATGTTGAAAACTAAAAGAGAAAGGTTTAATCAATGAAAATGATCTTATTGCTCCACTCAAAAACTTATGTTTATAGATTTCTCAACTCTAATTTGGTAGATATAGCTGACATAATATCGCATTCCGAATGTCATTTTAAGTATATAACTCAACATAATCCACAAATTAAAATTTTAAAACAGCTAAATCAAATAATTCCCTGAATAGGAACCACATGGAAGTGACGTGAAATCTCCAGGTGCATCAATATCTATCCTAGGTAGTCTCGAGACACGCAGCGATAGTAATCATAGATACCAAGGGCTTGTTTGGGATCAATTTTGTTTTTTATTTTTATCTTTGTATTCACTTTTTTCTTTATTTTAAAAAATATATGTTTGTTTAGGGCTTGTTTGGGATCAATTTTGTTTTTTATTTTTATTTTTGTATTCACTTTTTTCTTTATTTTAAGAAAATATGTTTGTTTAGTCTGTTTTTACATATTTTTATTTTTTGTTTCTAAAAATAAATTATCAGATTTTTGAAAACACTAAGAATAAATTTTAGGAATTTTGAGTATTTTAAAAAAAAAATCACATCTTAAGCAAATATGCCAAACATATTTCTTTTCAAATCAAAACATAAATAAAATTAAATAAAAGCNTAAAACACTCAAAATAAATTTTAGGTATTTTGAGTATTTTTAAAAACAATCACGTCTTAAGCAAATATGCCAAACATATTTCTTTTCAAATCAAAACATAAATAAAATTAAATAAAAGCAAAAATGATTCCAAACGGCCCCTAAATGAATAGAGTTTTTATAACCCATAAGACAAGCCAAAAATGTTGGTAGCTTGTCATTTTCCATATTTCTCCCAATACTAGAATTCTTTGATTTTAAGTTGTGATTGTTTATACATGCAACCCAATTATCTACAATGCTGCTCTGTTTTATTAGCTGGTGCATCATCAAGTTGTCTCCTTCCATTTTAAGTTCCTCTCTAATGCCTAAATGATATTTTGGTGGTTAGTAATTTTAACTTCTTCAATTTATTATTTTAGAATTCTACTAAGCCCTTTCATTCTCATAATTCTTTCTACAGATTTTACCTTTTTTGGGGGCATTTTATATACATACCACAAAATTCTTATATATTGACACATCTAACACCTAAACTTTGACATTTACATGTATACCACTCAAATATTTAATGTCACATCAAAAATAACGCTATTATTAATCTTTAAAAGTGAAATACATCTTTGCATGCATCGATTTATGACACAAAAGTGTTATCAATGTAGATACAAACTTTAGCTGTTAGATATGCAAATACATAAAAATTGTGTGTTGCATATTTAAATTTTTCTTTTCTTTTGCTGATTCAACTCCGCTATTGACCTTAATCCTGCTATTCTATCTATANGTATTTAAATTTCCCCTTTCTTTTGCTGATTCAACTCCGCTATTGGCCTTAATCCTGCTATTCTATCTATACCCACATTGTCTCCATACAACCATATTATGAATGTACTGATAAAATATGAATTAGTTTAGATTTAAAAATTTTAAAAATAATTTGATGTGACTAGTTCAACTTTAAAGCTTCATTATTGAGGTGGTAAAAAAGACAAACCTTTTAAAATTGTTTCAGCATGCGCAATTTTTTTCTTTTAATCATTGCTTCGAATTTTCTTACTGGTCAGTCAAAGTAGTTGCGTGTCACAACCTGTTCATACTATCCAAACAACTCACTTGCTATTTTTTTAAAGGAAGATTTACGTACATAACACTCAATTCCTATGTATTTACATATCTAGCATCCANGCTGGTCAGTCAAAGTAGTTGCGTGTCACAACCTGTTCATACTATCCAAACAACTCGCTTGCTATTTTTTTAAAGGAAGATTTANCAGCCCTTGCAACTAGAAATTGAGTGCTTGGGACCACTCGTGCGAGTTTTCACAAAAATGAGTAAAGAAACGGCTTGAAGTTCTATGGGAGGTGGGCTCCATTACTAGTCCAGCACTAGGATGGTCAACCAGGAACTCCTAAGACTAGATCCTAGGTTCTAAGATTAGAAGGCTAAGACCTCACTAAAATGAGGTCAACAGTGCATCAATATCTATCGTAGGTAGTCTCGAGACACGCAACGTTAGTAATCATAGATACTAAGGGCTTGTTTGGGATCAATTTTGTTTTTTATTTTCATTTTTGTATTCACTTTTTTCTTTATTTTAAATAAATATGTTTGTTTAGTCTGTTTTTACATATTTTTATTTTTTGTTTCTAAAAATAAATTATCAGATTTTTTAAAACACTCAAAATAAATTTTAGGTATTTTGAGTATTTTTAAAAACAATCACGTCTTAAGCAAATATGCCAAACATATTTCTTTTCAAATCAAAACATAAATAAAATTAAATAAAAGCAAAAATGATTCCAAACGGCCCCTAAATGAATAGAGTTTTAATAACCCAAAAGACAAGCCAAAAATGTTGGTAGCTTGTCATTTTCCATATTTCTCCCAATACTAGAATTCTTTGATTTTAAGTTGTGATGGTTTATACATGCAACTCAATTATCTACAATGCCGCGCTGTTTTATTAGCTGGTGCATCATCAAGTTGTCTCCTTCCATTTTAAGTTTCTCTCTAATGCCTAAATGATATTTTG